>JADLZL010000838.1:0-93655 GCA_015844335.1 Chrysopogon serrulatus | reverse complement strand
GCCTTTAGGCCCGCGAAACCAGGCACCAGCTTTACATTTTTCGGCCCGATCCCGCATTCTTAAGCCAATTTCGCGCTTCCCCCCAGCCGGGGTACTGGCTGATCACTGATCAGGCATTTTGCAGCGATGCTTTGAAACGTCTGCCCGTTCTGTAGCTGTTGTGATATTAAATTAAAAGATTAAAAGTTGCTGGCAGTACACGAAAGGTGATCAATGGACTGAACTAGCCCACTACTAGCGAGGCAATTTGCAGCCGAGGATAATTCGTTGCGGAGCCAAAAGATTCTGAACTGCACGATGAACCTGTGAGTCTGCTACGTCCTGGACTCCCCAAGAGGCAGATTTGGCTCACGATCACCAAGGTGGCAAGGTCATGCTTGGCCTCAAGAGGTTCCATGGGGCAAACACAATGCAACACACGAAACGTAACAAACCACTTACACTCTGATATCTTAAAATAGGGGCGGTTAAAAGCTCACTTTTGCAACCACACGAGCATCTGTGGCCACAAACAGAACAAACATGATTACAAGCACCAGTATTTGTGCAAAGAGAACATGAACTACTGGATTAGTTAGATGCTAATCAACTGCGAACTATGAACTATTTTTAGGGGATCGCTAAATGAAAAGCGTAGTAATGAAGATACTCTGTAGTCTGTAGATGGTACTGTGAAACAAAAGAGGGAGTACGACATTACACTAACAGCAGATGCAGGCAGGAAAGGGTTTCGCTCATCTGTTTCTTAAACATATCTTTCAGAACGTGCGGGGTTCCATTGTCGTCCTTGATCTATTTTAAGCATATCTTTCAGAACGTGCAGGGTTCCCATTCCATCCATACCTGGCGTGTCCTTCATCTACTTCTTCACAAGAAAAAGCAAGGCACCAACCTAATCAACGCGTCGTCGCGGGAGTTGTCGTCGTTGCCATCGATCGATCGGCCTGCCTGCCTGCTGTTAGCATCATCACGTGTTTGTCGTTGGTTTGGAGGTCATGTCCAGAACCAAAAGGACCAGGTCTAGGGCTTCATTGCGGTCATGGATCTGTCAAGCGGCTAGAGGAGGCTGCTGAGCTTTTGTGGACGGCGATGGGAACCTAACCATCCGTAGTTTCTGCCATTGACACGCATGGCTCAAGGTGCTAATTGCTAAACCAAGCCAGAGCGGAAAGATCCCAGCTTTGTCTTCTGAAAGATCGAAAGTGTAGCATGGGCCTTTGATTTATTCTTCAGCCTCTGTCAGGCCATCTTTGAAGTGCCATGAAATCAGGCCAGATCCGCTTTTGTCCTTTTGGGGAAACAAGAAAAAAGATGCCGAGCTGAAGTCAGGTGGTTTTATTTGTGCTTTTCCAGGACCAGGAGATATATTGGACTAAAATCTCACATCAAGCTAGATGTGTGCAACTTCCATTTTTCTTGCCATTTTCTTTCTGCTACTGCATAACAGCAATTTTCTCGACGATTTTACCGGAGTACAAACAGGGCCGGGGAGTTTACACGGATCTCGTTAGATCCACGGGACCAGAGGACAGGTGGCCATCAGCCTCATAAAAGTAACACCATAGATTCCTTCAGATCTCCATCATTTCTGGAGCTTTTGCACGCCAGGGTGCTCCTTAATCATGCTACTAATATAAAAACTAATTCTGACTCCAGTTTGTACGAAAGATATTGTATCTTTTGTGCAATTCGATGCTGCAATATTCTTCTAGCTCTTATACTAATAAAGGGTCTGTTTGGGTCACTTGGACTTGTTATTAGTCTAACTAAAGTGCTGTTTGGATATATGAACAACTGAGAGGCACAAACAACTAGTTGAACTGGTCTAGGTGACTAAGTTTAATTCAGTGATCCAAAATGGCCTTAAGTTGTAGCTGCTGGAAACAGAAATAACCGTACACATCCTTTAGTCTGCAGTAAGTACAGTCCTGTTCACCATAGTGCAAGCATATCAGATACTTGTACCACTAAAACCCAGCCTTTTATCAAGAGAAAAAAAGTAGAATAGACGATCGTATACTACAGTAGGGGATCTCAAGCCACAACCCTATGATCGAAAGGGTGTGGTTATTGTACACAATTATTGCAGCCTAGGATAGGAGTAGGATAGGAAGCTACTATCAGAAGCTGTTCTGATATGCAGCACCTGACTGATGCAGATTGGAGCAAAGCGAGCACGATAGCGCTGCTGCGCCCTGAAATGGGAGGCGCTGTGCAAACGAATCTCTTTTTCTCTCCTTCTCCATGGGCACAACACAACTGTGCAACGCCCCCTCCAATAATTCACGTATAAAAAAACTGACAAAGGCAAAAGATGAAGCGTGATCGCAACAAGACCTGGCCGTTCGTTTCCAATTTGGAAGTACGTGCGTTTCAGTGTCACCTTTTCTCCGCCCAAATCGTGTGGCATTTTAGCTCCTCGTTTCTTCTCAAGTGTGCTGTGTACCTGCTATTGCTAGGCTGCTATCGATATACTAGTAGACTAGCAGTTCTTATGCAGAATGATTGGGATATACTCTATTCTTTTGGGAGGAAAAAAGGGCTATGCATTGGATCGGGTCATGGTGTCATGGAATCTGATGCTGCTCGCGTCAAACGAGCCCACGGTATCAGAAAACATCTTGGCAATGGCAATTGGCAAGCATTGGCCATAGTAGGTGACGTTGTCTTTCGTGCACACACCGGTGCTCTGAAAACGTTCCAAATGCAGAGAAACCGCAAGTGCAGCTACCATCTGCACTGCACCTAGGGGCGCAAGAAAAGAAACGGACAAAACTGAGAAGACCTATCGCCAGTCTGTCCACAAGATCTGCACCGAAGGAAGAGCAGGAAACATGGGGCAGACCACGGCGCCCAGCTCGTATCCGGGGGAGCTCGATCCCTTCGGAAGCTTCCATGCAGCAGGACTGCAGGACACATCACGCTCGCACTGCACAGCGCTCGGTGCGCCCTGCCTGCTCCTCTCTAGTAGTACTCTACTCGATCGCCAAGGCAGGCAGGCACTGACAAATCCTGTGAAATCCACCGCCACCACCAATAATGCAGCGAGGGCTATAGAATACCACCAATAATACTCGCCAACAGAGATCGCTCGCGCGGCGAAAGCTCAGCGACGAAGAAAGCAACAGGTGCGGCCGCGCACTGCGCTCGCAGTCTTGTGTGCCCTGGTGGCGAGGCGAGGTCGCAGCGGGGGCCGCCGGCCGGGGAGCCGGCGCCAGCGATCGCTCGCGCTTTCGCTTTCGCACTGCCTGCGCATGTAGGTGTAGCTCAGTCTCAGTGGGAGCTGAAAACCCATGGCCATGGGCAATTTCCAATTGTGTGCGGCTGACATGACATGGAGAGATCGAAAGCGTCTCGGTCGTGCACCAGTGGACGGTGCGTCACTGCTCCTTCTACAGCCATCACCCCCGTCGTGGTTGCTGGTTGATCAGAACACACGCGCGGGCGCGGACGATTCTTGGCAGTTGCGTGCTGAGACGAGAGGGACTCGCGATCGATGGCTGCAGAGGAGAGCTGGCCGGCCGGCTGGTTGTTCGTTGGTGGCTCGACACGTTGGAATGGAAGCAAGCGGGTGCCACTCGCCGTCGTCTCGCCACCAGTTTGTTTTTTGGCCTCGGGCTTTTCTGTTTTCATTTCATCTCTGCCTGAGAGCAGCGTGCCGTCCACTTGCGCGCGCGGAGCCAAGAATCTCGAGACATGCCGCTGTAAACAAGAGCAAGATGACAATTTTGTAATGCGCGGCCGGGCTCCTGCTCCGTTTTCTACTGCTCACTGCCGTCCGAACCTTAGACACCATGTAATTTACACCTCGGCATCGGCAACGTGGTAAGCACTCGGACAAAGTCGTAGAGACCCCCGATCCCCTCCCCTGGATCCACCCTTCTGCAGAAGAACTGAAGAATCATATAAGCTACCAGTTTGCAGTTGAGACCCGTTCGGTTTCTTCAGTTTATTATCACGAGTATCGAGTTCTAGTATCGACTACTATTTCGTACTACTCGGAGATTATGCATTTCCTATTACTATTAGATACATAAATCAAACTTGTCTAACTATAACAAATTTGTAAAAAAAATATTGACGTCTACATAATCAGTAAATGCATAATCAAAATATATTTCATTAGCTATCTAAATCGGATATTTTAGATATTTGTGTGTTTTTTTCTATAAAAATACTTTTTTGTGAAAAAAAATACTTAAAACTAGATAAGATTGATTTAGAAAAATAAACAGAACGATTTACAATTCTAAATGAATAAAGTATAGTAAAAAGCATGCCTCCAACTACTCGACTGGACTCCTATGAGGGTAGACTGAGGTCGATTCTTTCTAAGCCAGTGCCTGCATAACGCGCTCAATTATGAGTTTAAAATAATGCTAACAACATGGGGGTGATGACCTCACTCACAGTACTTTTCTCAATCCTGATTGAAGGAGCAAAAACTCGAAAGGGACCATCAAGTCTCATTTGCTCAAGAAAGTGATTTATAGTCTTTTTTAACCATGATAATTGAGAAGACTATTCAGCCATATCGTCGCACCCAAGGACTAATAATTCACCCAACTTGAGAGTTGAGATGACATATATAGTATATTTTTTTTATGAAATAGAAGAGGTTTGAACACCTACTGAAATTTTATTAAACTTTTAAAAGCACTAATAAAAGGATTACAACAAAGTTTCATGAAACAAAAGGGTCAAAAAGAAAATAAGGAAGATTACACAGAGACTTGAACCATAAATCAATTTAGGATGATAAGCCTCCTTTGTTCTTTATATTAAGAAGGTATATATAGTTCTTAGCCTTCATAAAAAAACAAAAAACATCGGAGAACAAATGTCATCATTATAATACTAGCAAGTTACAAAATGCCAAGCAAATTCGAAGTGATCATTTCATGACGTGACACAGGCTTTTGTCTTGCCGGATACGCTATCATAAAAGAGTGTCATTTTATCTTTTTAAGAAGTTAAATATTTTTAAATTTAATCAAATAATATAAAAATATTAATATTTATGGTGTATAGTTGGTACCATTAGATGATTTGTTCATTATATTTTTTATAATAAAAATATTTTAAGATATAAATATTGTTAATATTTATTTATAAAATTAGTTAAATTTTAAATTTTTTTTGATAATACTTATTTTGAGACAGATGGAGTGTACAATGTACACATAATCTTTGTGTACGCTTGGAATGGAATACGTCGCCATCCAATCCAACTGCCATGTTTGCCATCATGTCCCAGTTAATCCACCACTAATCTAGATGATAAACAAACGCGTCCTTGGAATCGTACGAGACCAATAGTTTAACCCAAAGTGGCATAATAATAAGTTAATAAATTGTTGTGTTGTTGTTCTCTAGTTGAAGAGGCCCACCACTGCCATTTTTTTTTCTACCAACTCCCATATGATAAGAGAGGAGGACGATAGGTTGCTTTAGCTTTCCTCTGCTTGATAAATAAACCTTGCCTTAGCTTTCCTCTGCTTGATAAATAAACCAGTAACGTGCAGCGCTGGCTAAAGAGATAAGAGGAGAACCATACCGGGGGCAAGTCAAAGCTGAACGCTTCTCTCCACAGCCACACTGTTTCCAAACTTTGGCATATATATATGGGTGTATATGCTTGACATTGATAGGTCTCACATCTCAAAAATCGAGCAATAATAGGGCATAGCATCATTTCCTTTTCTTTGTTTGAAAGACACGGTTCATTTCCTTTTCTCACATCTCAACTTAGGAGGAGGGAGTACAGTTTTCTGGCTGTGAATCGTTACTTGATGTAGTCTAAGGCATGTTTGAATCAGCTATAGATCGAATATGGTTTATGAAAACGAACCGAAACTCATGTTGCTCATCCAAACAGTCCAATTATTGTGCAGCTAGCTTTCCGCAGTTATTTTCGTACTTTAGAAAACTAGGGAGCCACTCTAGGAATCCTACTCTATCTATTTACTAACAACTATTCAACTTTTATTATCTATAGTCATAAGTCATATTATCTTTATATATTTGCAATTGATAGGTCCGTAGTTGACATTTGACAACTCAAACTAGCTCAATCTATGGGCTTTTTGTACATAGGTTGCCACGTAAACTTGGCCACTACTGATCACATGAAACACAAATGTCCTTATCATGGACTTAATAATTGCCTCATCTCGAAACCTTATCGATACAGGAATGTGGTTATAATACACAATTATTGCAGATACGAGATACTACACTACTACAGAATCAATATTGCTGCCAGTTCCAAAACATGCCCCCGGGATAGTTGTTACTTGAGGCGTTTTATTATTTTTCACAATATAGAGGTAAGTAATTTATATGCAAATTTATGGGCTACTTTATCTTATTTTTCATAATGCTAAATGTCAGTAATTTAGACTAAGATAAATATTACTTTGGGTTATTTTACATGATGGCAATAGTGGATATTTTTAGATCAATATTTAAGCGGTTATTTATTTCTATTTGATAGCAAAGGTAGATAAACTTTGAGAAACAGAAATGATCATATGTCTGTTAGTGTCAATGATGTTTAGAGATTATGGAATAGATAACCAAACATTTCTGATTTTTGTAATAGAATTACAGAATTTATCTTTGTAACAACGTGCCTGATGATTTTTGTAATATAAAGATGGTTGATACAAATTTATTATGTTGGACTAAGATTTTGATATGCAGGGAGTAGGATTTGCCATATTCGGGCAATTTTTACTCTTTTAGCTTCAGCATGGTGACCTCTCCTTTGCATATATCATCCTATTGGTCATTTGGCCCAGTGTTTAGTGCTGGTCCCTTCTATTTTTGTGACCACAAGCTCTGCCAGCAGCTGTTTGGACATACGAATTTCTATTCTATTTCTGTTGCTCACATCACTGCTCTGAAAACCGATTCTGACGCGGACAAATTATAAGTGCCTCTTGCCAAAGAAAACTGAAAGCCTGTCATCTTTTCACCGGCCTCACTCGTACCAGATCTACACTGGGGACTTTACAGAACAAAGCAGGCCGGATCAGAGCTCGTATCCGGGGGAGCTGCTATTCAGCTGCAGTACACATCACGGTTGCACTGCGTCTGTATGCATCCTCCCACTCCCAGTATCCCAGGCACTGACCCAAAAAAAAAAAACCCATCCCCAATAGTAGGCAATAATGCAGCAAACTACTATACTTTGGCTTCGTCGTGCGGCGATCTGTTTGGACAGGGCAGGAACGAGAACTTCGAGCTGCTGCTGTGTTGGCGCATTGGAGCGGGAGACATTTGGAAACCCCTTTTCTCTTTCGTGCTTGGGGCGCTTTTCCGGCAACCATTTTGGGGGGACTGGAGTGGAAATTATTGGCAATCACATACTGTGTACGGATGGCACGGCAGACAGGTGTGAATTTTTTTATGTTCACGATCCGCTGCGTGTTTTATTTTGGGAATAAATCCCTGCTAATGTTTTTTTTTTTACCCCTTTTGGCTTCTCTTGCAGCATCAATCTAGTGGTTTACCACCGAGCCGCTGGCTCGTTCGCGGAAACCCCTTTTCTCTTTCGTGCTTGGGGCGCTTTTCCGGCAACCATTTTGGGGGGACTGGAGTGGAAACTATTGGCAATCACATACTGTGTACGGATGGCACAGCAGACAGGTGTGAATTTTTTTATGTTCACGAGTGCGCTGCGTGTCATTCTCGCGTCTCCCTGCTAATGTTTTCTTTTTACCCCTTTTGGCTTCTCTTGCTCATCAATCTAGTGGTTAGTCTCTTTTCTTTTGTCTTTTACCTCTCCCTTTGATGTGTGGAGATCTTGCTAACACAAATGCGTCTTTGCTTCTGCGTCTCGAGTCTATAGAATGATTCTTCACGTTCACGTACGTATATAGGAGCTAGCCAACCAGAGGACATTACTTTTTTTTTAAAAAAAAAAAAAGGTTGAACCGAGTTTGTTGTGTATATGGTTTCTTCACCAAATGCTCCTGAGCATTATTAGTGCACCCACCAATCCACCGAGTATTGCTGACTGCTTGATCTATTATTATTGTTTATATTATTTACTCCGACCAACCAACAGTCATTAGCTAGCGCAACAAAACTTCCACGTTGTCAACGCTGACACGTGCTAAATTACCGTCCGTGTTAGCTAGTGGTGTGGTAACTTTTCTCTCCTAGTGCTTATTAGAAAGCATGCCTCCAACTACTAGATCAGAGACCCTGTTAGATGGCTACGTGGCGATATTCTTTCTACCAGTGCTGCCATCATAATGCTTCCCCTCAATTATGAGCTAAAAAATAACACTAGATGTTTCAGTAAAGTAAACATTATTGCAGCTACATGGAGTTATGACTGATGAGCTTACTACCCATACATCTATATTTTTCTCACTTCTGATTGCAGGGTGAAAATTAGAAACCTAGCTAGCAATGTTATTGCCCAAGAAACTGTTTGGAATATACTATCCTAGCCGTCCTGGGCATGATAATTGAGCTGACTGCTTGCGATGTAGCCCCGGTCGCACGATAAACCATCCAATCATATCGTGGCACATAGGAGCTAATAATTCACCCAACTTTTTCTTTGATATCAATAATTCACCAAACTTTGAGAATGACTACCACACACATGAAAGGAACAAATTAAAGATCAGTAGAGAAGGAAGGCTTGCTACGTTGCTCCTATTCACTAAAGAAGAATGGTCTTTTTTTTCCCATCATCTCTTTGGTGATAAATTCCCTGTATTTATTGTTGAAGAACATGCACATTAACTTGGTATTTTTAAGCACATACTCTATCTATAGGAAGCGTTCAATGCAAGTACAATAATAGCAATGGTTAACTATATACCTCAAGAAAACTTCATCTCTGGTCTTTCCGTGACATGACACAAATACAATGCCAATGCGCCTAGCTAAGCACCTCTTGTTTATTTTTTTTTTTTTTTATGCTGGGATTTGGAATATGCATGGAAACCATCGCCAACCAAGTGTCTTGGTTTGTGAGATAAAAAAAAAGGGTTCTCGAATCTAATTCGGAGAGCGACAATATAATGAAATCCAAAGTACTATACTTTAATTGTCTTGTTGGCTAGGTGAAGCCCCACCAGGTACTGCATTGCCATTCTTGGTGTACTAACCACCATGATAAGAGCGGAGAAGGCATGCGATAGGTTGCTTTAGTTTTTTCCTCTATTTGATAAAGAAACCAAACCAACTGCCAACTCTGGTCGTAGAGATGAAATGAGAGAATGGGCCGACGGGTGGCAAAAAGTCAAATATGATGGCTTCCTTGGTACACCATTTTCAAACTTTGGCATGAGTGTAAGACTAAAAGAGATTCTCGACAACCGAACAACATTTTTGTCATTTGTTATTATTTTACGCTTATATACGATGGTTTTGTGTGTATATAAAGTTGCATGATTGTTTGAAACATACAATTAAAGAATAATTTAGGAGGCAGTTATGGGCGACTAAATTCATCACCGTGTGCTTTGCACATAGGTTAGTATACCGAAACCTTGGGCCGTGATGATCACATGAACCTATGAGCCTATCATTGCACTTTATAATACTAGTATATAATAAAGCGGGGGTCTTGGTACGTGATTATCCTAGCTGGGTCCGATCCGTGATGGGTTGTTGTCGATACGAGAAATCTGTTTTTCTTTAGTCACCATCCCGTGTTTGGAAGTAAGAAGACTACACGGTGGTCCGCACCACACAATTGAAACGCCGGCCGGCAGGTCACCAGCGGGCGGTGAAACGGTCATTAGCCATAAACCGTTGAAAACAGGACATGCTAAACTAGAAGAAGGCTGTGTGAAACAGTAACTGACCGGTGACATTAAGGGCATCTCCAAATCCGTTGAAAAAAGGGAGGGGGCTTCCCGACCTAGGTACATCCTGAAGCCATATGAAGGTCTCCGTATGGGATGGCATTAAAAAATTCTAAAACTAGTACTCATGTTGCTTTGGATGAAATTCTAAAACTAATACTCATGTTGCTTTGAATGGTTTGCTCTGCAGATAATTATTGGGTAGATGAATTCTATGCTAGCTTTTGAGATGTGGATTTTAAATCGTTAGCATGCTAGCTAGATTGTTGAGGACATAGTAATAAGGATTGAGAGACGACACGGTTTCTTCATGGATCCCATGGTCTAAAATCCTGGATGCAGGATGCCTAAACGACTTTCCGTTCGTCTGCCAAAAAATCGTCCATTAATTTCTCCGGTCAAGAGGAATACTCCCAGCACACGTGCCTAAAAAACAGTTGATGAGAAGGAACACTTCCACCGACCCAGCTGCTAACGAGTGTACGTACTGGAGTACAGGCAAGGCAACGCATTGCGTGTGTACGTCCAACATGCGGCTCCAGAAAAGACGGCCGGCCGTCGCTTGCCACGACGATTCCGCAAGAATTTTCGCGTGGCGCGAGCGCTGTGACTGTGATCGGATCAGGACCGGACCGGCCGGGTAGACGATACGAAGGAGATATGCACGCAGACGCAGCTCGGGCAGACGGCCACCGTATCCGCGCGGCGACCGCCAGAAAGTGACGGGCCGCGACTGGAATCACACGCCATGCTTTTCGCTCAAAGCCGCGGCAGCCAGCCCTCAAAGCGACACCAGGGGGACGACAGGTATCGTTCGCCTGGCCCACGAAATAGAAGCTGCAGGAAAGGAGAGGAGCAAAGCGGCGGTGCGGAGGGGCCACCCAGCCACACAGCCAGCTCGCACCGTGGTCGTGTCGTTCCACAAAAAAAAAAAGCCACCCGAACGGGGAACGGCGACGCAATCTTTGCTTCTGTCTGTCTGGCTCACTCTGGGTCGCCGTGCGCTCGGCGTTCTGCTTGCCTTGCCTTGGTCACGCCGTACTCCTCCAGTTCTGTCCTGCATCCAGTTCGATAGCCACTTAGCCAGTACAGTACACAGTACGTATGGTAGCCCACTTGATTTTAGTCCAAACCCAAGAACCGTAGACGAACTGAAGGGCCAAAAGCAGGTGGATAATGCTGCTCGCTTTTGGAAATTCCGTCCGAATGTGACGATGGAATTCGCTCTCCCAACCGGGAATTTCTTATGCGTTCCGTCAGAAGTCAGAACAAAACAGTGGACAAGGCGTGGCAGTTTGATACCAGCACCATGCTTTACCCATTGACGCCGACAAGGATAACTATGTCCATTGCACAAAAGAAAAAAAAATGATAACTTGCTGAAGATATCAAGTCACGCCAAGTC
Source organism: Chrysopogon serrulatus (assembly GCA_015844335.1). Classification (NCBI taxonomy): domain Eukaryota; kingdom Viridiplantae; phylum Streptophyta; class Magnoliopsida; order Poales; family Poaceae; genus Chrysopogon; species Chrysopogon serrulatus. Next base: position 82,414 of record JADLZL010000838.1, on the reverse strand, counting down.
ATTGACACTGACAGTGCTAGGAATTTTATAGCTCTTATCGAAGTAGTATAGTACATTATTATCTATCTGCTAGCATCCATCCAGGCTGTGTGTGTGATCCGCCAGTTTTCCGCAAAAGAGAAAAAAAAAAAAACTGACAAAACTGGCGGACGGCACGGCCCGCGACCTGCTGGCCTTGCTTGGCTTGGCTTGGAGACCGCGTGGCGTGCGTGTGCCCTAACGCCGTGTGGCCGGCCGCCAAAAGGGACGGCGCCAGGGGCTGCCGGTCCTATCCGGTGGAGGGCTCTTCCGCGTTCGCGTCCCACGGAGGCCATTAAAACCGGCCGCCCCGGGCAACCATCCCTTCTTCCCCTTTCCCAACCTCCCATCCCAGCCCACCCCCCTTCATGTCGTCGCCTTCCTCCCCGCGCTCTTGCCCCCGCATCTCCTCCTCAACGGCGAAGGCTCACCTCTGAATCTCTGATGGAGGTAACAGTCGGCTAGCAAACCGCACCGCCGTGCGTCCCCTCTCCGCTGTCTTGTCCCTTCATTTCGTTCCCAGTTTAGAAGAGTTTTCCTTGCCGTTTCTTCGTTCCATCGAGCGCGGCATTCTGCGGGTCGTGTGGATTTGGCCCGGGGGAGGAGGAGGAGGAGGGAGGCTGGTCAAAGATTTGTGGTGGAATTGATGGTGGGGTTCATGGAATGGGTGCATGACTGGTTGCTGTGGGACGCCTTCTTGGAGTGCGGAGGGATCATGAGGCCACCGATTAGATAGCGGCTGGGGAGCGAGGGACCACACCAGGCGGAGGCCGGCCGTCGCTAGCACCCCCCACCACCCCGCGGCGCGAGCCAGCAGCCATGGGGGAAGACCTCGTCACCACCCTGTCCATGGAGAACGGCGGCGGCGGCGGTGGCCACCACGGCCCCTGCACGCTCCTCTCCATGGACCCGTCCGGCCACCTCTCGGCGCCGGACGACCGCGCCGTCGGCGTCATGATGCAGGCCCTCATCGGCGGGGGCGTCGGCGTCGGCGCCCGCGCCCCCTCCGGCGCGCCTCCGCCCGACATCAACCAGCCCTGGCAGACGGACCTCTGCGACATGCTGGACGTCGGCCTCGGCCCGCAGGTCTACAGCGCCGAGGCCGTGCTCAGCTGCGCTCCCAAGCCCGGGAGCCGGAAGGCCGCCAAGCGCGGGGACAGCATCTGGGGCGCCTGGTTCTTCTTCACCTTCTATTTCAAGCCCCTGCTCTCCGACAAGTGCAAGGACAAGGTCGTCCGGGACACCAGCGGCGTCTCGGGGTTCGACAAGTCGGACCTCCGCCTTGACATGTTCCTGGTGCAGCACGACATGGAGAACATGTACATGTGGGTGTTCAAGGAGCGGCCAGAGAATGCTCTGGGGAAGATGCAGCTGAGGAGCTACATGAACGGCCACTCCCGGCCTGGTGAGCCGCAGTTCCCGTTCAGTGTCGACCGGGGGTTTGTGCGGTCGCACCGGATGCAGCGGAAGCACTACCGGGGGCTGTCAAACCCGCAATGTATTCATGGGATTGAGGTGGTCAGGTCACCAAATCTTGCGGGGCTCACTGAGGCAGACCTTAGGAGGTGGGCAGAGCTTACAGGGAGGGAGCTCAATTTCATCATCCCGCAGGAAGCCAGTGATTTTGGGACATGGAGGACCATCCCAAACTCGGAGCTTGAGCTTGAGAAGCCACACCCTGTCATGAAGAGCAATGGTACCCAAAACCCAAAGAAAGCAGGCCTGAATTTGTCATCACCGTCCAATCATTCAGGCGAAGATGGTATGGATCTCTCCCCAGTTAGCAGCAAGCGTAGGAAGGAATTATCCCCACAAGCTATGGATGAGGAAGTATTCTTCCCACTCAATTCTTGCCCTCAGAAGACACAACAAGATGTGGAGATGCATTCACCAGTGCAACCTGCATGGCTCCATGAGTTTGCTGGGGTGATGAGAAACGCTTGTGGGCCAGTGACTGCTGCCAAGTCTATCTATGAGGATGAGCAGGGCTACTTAATAATGGTCAGCTTGCCGTTTGTGGATCAGCAGAGGGTGAAGGTTTCGTGGAGGAACACTCTGACTCGTGGCATTGTGAAGATCGTTTGTGTTAGTACTGCTAGGATGCAGCATATAAGGAGACATGGTAGGATGTTCACGCTTGCCGATCCTTCCCCCGAGCACTGCCCTCCTGGGGATTTCATTCGTGAAATACCTCTAGCTACTCGTATCCCTGAAGATGCTAAGCTGGAGGCATGTTTTGATGAGGCTGCTTCAGTCCTTGAGATCATGGTCCCAAAACGAGGAAATGAACCTGAAGAACATGAAGTTAGGGTCTCTTTGCGACCCCCTCACTTTGGAGCTAATGATCTACTTTTGACCTGAGCTAAGTAAGGTCTCTGCACCATGTTGCGTCTTGTTTGTAACCCCAGATTAATGCCAAATTTAGCTGCCAATCAAGGCTTCAGTATGCTTGTTCTCTGCCTAATGTTTTCAGTACCTGTGCCATACTAAGTCTCTTCGGCAACAAAGACTTGCCTGAAGACTAGCTTGTTCTAGCTTTTGTCTTGTGGGTGTCTTTTTAACCCACATGTTTAGATTTTGTACTAAGGTCAGTTAAAAATAATAAATATTCTGAGTTGTCACCTTTTGTTTGTTGGATTGTGATTATCTGTTTGTACCATTTTTTTGTCTCTACCGTCCAAAAATTTTCGCTGTATTGCTTGATTCACTTCAATTATGAGGGGGGAAAACAACAGGGGACTGAATATTTAATCAAACACCTTAGACACAAAGCATTCCTTTTTCTGTAAGCAGAGAAACAAGTAGTAGCGGAGAAAATGTATGCAGCTAGCCAGTGCTGAATGAGCCAGAACATACTTATATACGTTGCAGAAAATGTATGCAGCTAGCCAGTGCTGAGCCTGCAACTGTAACTTAGCGCTTGTGCAGTTATGTCTGCTGTGAATCAGCTGTAAGCCTGTAATGTTTCCATTGTGAGCATGCTCCTTCGCAAACACTATTGATCTTGAAGCATTTCTCAGGTGCAACTATATACCCCAGATAAATGTGAAATGAGCTGATGGAGTGTGTTTAACACTCGAGGTGTCCTTTTAACCCTCTTGTTAGTACATTTGTGGTGGGTGGCATCGCTGGTCTTAGTTGTATCTTGGAATTCTGATTATTTATATCGTCCGAATTTTGTATTGCTATTTGCCGTAAAGAGACTTACTTCCTACCCAAATTATGGCCCATTTGTTTTTCTAGATTCTAGAGGAGGCGTTCAAAACAAACTAAGACGGATGGAGTAATTACATTACATGCTCTGCATCTCTTCGCTCCAGACGAGTTCTGCTGGATTCAGGCCAGTGTGAAAATTTGACCAAACATCTTACACAGGATCACAGGCCATCCCTTCGAAAACAAAGATAAAACAGTAACACATCACAGGCTATCCCTTTGAAAACAATGACAGACAGACATTTTCTTTTCAATCAAAAGCATTCAATTTTGAAGTTATCATGACAGTGCATGGAGACATAGCGAGGTAAACTTTAGCTGAATATGGCCATGCGCAGAATTGCAAACACTGCTGTCATCCTCAATCTATCCTCGAAATCGGCGCTCTTTTCTTGATCTTTTCTATTTTGGTTATATTGATTCTACGAGTTCAGCTCTCATAAGCACTTAATTATCTTCGTACAACTTGAGCAATTCAGCTCTCATTAGCATGGCAAGAGAAAATGTTGAACATGAAAGGCAACGATATGAAGAATTCGTAGGCGATGGGCACATGATTTAAGAAAACAAATTAGGAACGAAAACTTATTTCTGAAAAGTTCGACCAGTCCACAGCTACTGCGACACCACGTGGTGAGATCACACCATCTCACAAACAACCATCAGAGTTCAGACAGACTTCACACATCACCAAATCAAACCTCGGACACTAAACCAGCCTAATCGACTTCCTCGATCTTGGGACCAGCACCGCTCCCACCAGACGGGGCATCCTCATCCATGCCAGCAGCATCGCCCATGCCGGCGCCAGCGCCCTGGTACATCTTCGCGATGATGGGATTGCAGATCCCCTCAAGCTCCTTCATCTTGTCTTCGAACTCGTCGACCTCAGCCAGCTGGTTGCTGTCCAGCCAGCTGATGGCACCATCGACGGCGTCCTCAATCTTCTTCTTGTCCTCTGCAGGGAGCTTGGAGGCGATCTTGTCATCCTTGATGGTGTTCCTCATGTTGTAGGCGTAGTTCTCGAGCGAGTTCTTGGCGTCCACCTTCTTCTTGACCTCCTCGTCCTCGGCCTTGTACTTCTCGGCCTCCTGCACCATCTTCTCAATCTCCTCCTTGCTAAGCCGGCCCTTGTCGTTGGTGATCGTGATCTTGTTCTTCTGGCCGGTGGTCTTGTCCTCGGCAGAGACGTTGAGGATGCCGTTGGCGTCGATGTCGAAGGTGACCGTGATCTGGGGCACGCCACGGGGAGCCGGAGGGATGCCGGAGAGCTCGAACTTGCCGAGGAGGTTGTTGTCCTTGGTCCTCGCGCGCTCACCCTCGTACACCTGGATCAGGACGCCCGGCTGGTTGTCGGAGTACGTGGAGAAGACCTGCTCCTTCTTGGTCGGGATGGTGGTGTTCCTCGGGATGAGCACCGTCATGACGCCACCTGCAGTCTCCAGACCGAGCGACAGTGGCGTGACGTCGAGCAGGAGCAGGTCTTGCACCTTCTCGTTGCCCTCGCCGCTGAGGATGGCGGCCTGGACAGCCGCGCCGTACGCCACAGCCTCGTCGGGGTTGATGCTCTTGCACAGCTCCTTGCCGTTGAAGAAGTCCTGCAGCAGCTGCTGCACCTTGGGGATGCGGGTGGAGCCACCGACAAGCACGACGTCGTGCACGCTGCTCTTGTCCATCTTGGCGTCGCGCAGGCATTTCTCCACAGGTTCCATGCACTTGCGGAACAAGTCCATGTTCAGCTCCTCGAAGCGAGCCCTGGTGATCGTGGAGTAGAAATCGATGCCCTCGAACAAGGAGTCGATCTCAATGGTCGTCTGGGCAGTCGACGACAGTGTGCGCTTGGCGCGCTCGCACGCCGTTCGCAGGCGACGCAGTGCACGGGGGTTGCCACTGAGGTCCTTCTTGTGCTTGCGCTTGAACTCCTGGACGAAGTGGTTCACCATGCGATTGTCGAAGTCCTCACCTCCAAGGTGTGTGTCACCAGCAGTGGCCTTCACCTCGAAGATGCCCTCCTCGATGGTGAGAAGGGACACATCGAACGTGCCACCACCAAGGTCGAAGATGAGCACGTTCTTCTCACCAGAGCTGGTGGCCTTCTTGTCAAGACCATAGGCAATAGCAGCGGCAGTGGGCTCGTTGATGATACGCATCACATTGAGGCCCGCGATGACACCGGCGTCCTTCGTGGCCTGCCTCTGCGAGTCATTGAAGTAGGCCGGCACCGTCACCACTGCATTCTTGATCGTAGAGCCCAGGTAAGCTTCAGCAATCTCCCTCATCTTGATGAGCACCATGGAGGAGATCTCTTCAGCAGCGAACTGCTTCTCCTCACCCTTGTAGTTGACTACAATCATGGGCTTGTCACCAGGGCCTGGGATGACCTTGAACGGCCATAGCTTCATGTCACTCTGCACTGATGGGTCAGAGAACCTCCTGCCTATCAACCGCTTGGCATCTGCATTACAATGAAATGAACAAGATTATGTGAGTAACAGTGGCCAGTATTAGGAAGCAGGCATCAAGCAAGATATCTTCCAATCAGTTCAACTTATTGTTGTCATCATCATTATAACAGAAAACAGGGGAGAGCTACAGTATGTAAAAACAAAGCATCTCTGAGACACTTGTATTGATGATTATAACAGAAAACAGGGGCCAGCTACATTATGTAAAAACAAGCATCTCGTGGACATCTATTTCTTCACAATACTGTGCCTGAGATTATAGCAATGGAATGGAACTCTTTCAGTTACAAATGATCAGGCATCAAAATATTGTCACTAACTAATTTCTCCAGGCAACAACAATTTAAAACGAGGACACTTCATCTTAATTTCACCACAACAAATGCGAAGGGATAAACATAAAAATTATGTCAATTATTATATATTTGTTAGAGCTTCTCCAACGGTTTTGCATATTTTGTTTGGCAAAATTTGGAGTTTGCTAAGTCTTAAATGAAATATGGTAAAAGTCAAAAGAGTCAATCTCCAATGGTTTTGCATTATCACTTGACAAAAAAGAAAATTCTGAACGCGGCGGCAGGCGGAAGCCACACACACGGGAGGGAAATAGCGCGAGCGACGAAAATGCCAAACGCGGACAAGGTGTGCATATATGCAAGTCCTTCCCTGCTTTTTGTCAGGTTAACAAAAATACAAAGCTCCTTTACAAAACCATTGAATAGACATGTTTGACTTTTTTGCAAAACAAAAATGTAAAGGCCATTTGCAAAACCGTTGGAGATGCTCTTAGGTATTAAGAGTTCGACAGCACACGAACATGACGAAATTAGCACATATGCTCTGCCGACGAACCAACTTAAACTATTCACCTATTGCATGAATCCCTATCGCGAATTAACAGCAAACTTCTGAGTCCAAGTGCCCTATAACAGCAACGGGTGCTTAAATACGACTAAGCCCCATTCACCTATTGTATGATTCCCTGTCACTAATTTAACAGCGAATTTCTGAATCCAAATACCCTATAACAGGTACAGCTATAAATACCACTAAGCACCTTTTCTGAAAAAACCACTAAGCACCAAAATTACACGTTTCTCGTATTTTTGTGTAGGTTCTATCATCAATTCATACTACCATGTCCCTAATTTCGCGGCTACAAATCATGGTAATTAATCAGCAAAAAGAGAGAAAACAGATTCAGTTTACTCTGTAGATCCAGCTAAACCCACTCGCGCATGCGCATACAAGAGGCTCTAAGCATTCAGAGAAACGTAACACCAACAAAAGCAGAGGAAGGAGTGAGCACGTACCGAAGACGGTGTTGGTGGGGTTCATGGCGACCTGGTTCTTGGCGGCGTCGCCGATGAGCCGCTCGGTGTCGGTGAAGGCGACATAGGACGGCGTGGTGCGGTTGCCCTGGTCGTTGGCGATGATCTCCACCCGGTCATGCTGCCAAACGCCGACGCACGAGTAGGTGGTGCCGAGGTCGATCCCGATCGCCGGACCCTCGCCCTTCGCCATTGCCACCGGATAACTTCCTCTCCAACGAAAGAAGGAACCAAAACTAGTTGGGGAACTCGAGATCTAGAGAAATCGCAGAGAATTTGGATGGCTTGGTTTGCTTTTGCAACTATAGCTGGGGAAGAGAGGAGGCAGGGCGTGGGGTTTTATCGGGGGTGACGTGGTTTCGAGAACGTTCGAGTGCGGCGGAGACCAACCGTCGGATTCAGATCGGAGGGGCGTTCGAGAAGGGTCTGGATGGGCGGTTCAGAAGGGCCCACACGTCGGCGAACAACCCCGGGCTGTGGGGCCTGGGGAGACTCCGGTCTTTGCCTCTTTTGGTCGCGTGAAGGAATCACACCTCTCGTAGTCTGGTGCCTTCCACTGTGTTCTAGTAATCAAGCCCTTGTTTAGTTTAGGCCTCGTTTAGATGCTAACTTTTTTCAATTAATGGCTATATTTACCCGCATATATGAAGTTTAAATATAAGTAAAAAAAAATAACTAATTGCACTCTTGTACATCACATCAATTGCTATCCGTATCCATATTTGCCACATACAAACGAAACGTGCTTCTGGGTTGCAGAGTTGAATTTTTTCCACCTTCACTTAGTAAAAAACTAATTAATTATTACATCAATTTCTACCCGTATTGTATTAAATGTTAAAAAAAATAACTAATTACACAGTTTTGTTGTAAATCACGAGACGAATCTTTTGAGCCTAGTTGGGCCACGATTGGACAATATTTGCCAAATATAAACAAAATGTTACAGTTGCAACTTTTTCTAACATTTACGAACTGAACAAGGCCCTAGTCGATGGGTCCATGGGCCATGGCGGTTCAGGGGTCGCCGGGGTAATGGCGTGCGCAGGTTTATCACGGAAACTCTGCTAGGCTGCCCCTACAAACAGAGTCATGTGACGTGTCTACGAGGGATTTGACACTGCTTATAAGCTAGCTAATAAACCAAAATACTGTAGAAACGTCTGATTTTATATAATAAGTAAATACTATTGACTTATAAACTGCAAATAGTTTTTTTTAGCTCAGTCGAGCAGGCTAATTTTCGACTACGAGAGAATTTGTACACCTCGCTTCGGGATGGAGATGATTCAACATGTTCTGTACTGTTGATATGGTGCATGGCACAAATACATGTTCTGTATGGGGTGCATGGCACGGTTTGTTCAGGGCTTCAGGATGGGAAGGGTAAACAAATGGGCTGGCTTCAGGATGGGAAGGGCAAACAAATGGGCTAGCTTCAGGATGGGCTTAGCTGAACAAAGAGCCGCCACCTTCCCGACAGAAGGGTAAACAAATATGCGATGTAGTTCCATTACCTTGTCGCTACTCACATTTTTGTGTTTGAGAAATGGAATAAATTGCTCTATCATTAGATCATTCTTCACAAGCTAATGAGGAATGAAGCCGCCAAATTTGAAGGACTAATTATTATGCACCACTGGTGTACAAGATCAAGCATGCATAAGTTGATGTTCCAAAGCATATTTTAGCCATCACGAAAAAGCAATTATATACTGGCCACCAAGAATTTATGCTTTAGAGACTGTTCCTCGCAGGATTCAAATTGCCCCCACGTGAAAGATGACACAACATAGCTGGGAACTGCATTTCACACCGGATCAACTTTTTTTCTTTTACACTGTAAATGGCAAACTGGTGCTACAAATTCGTCCAACACCCATTTTACTCGCTATATGGATATCTAGCTAAAACTAAAACAATGTCTCTAGATTTGCCTTTCAGGAACAATCGTATTCACAATCTAAACAAGCTGGGTGACCTCAACGGACAATTTTGAAGCATACCCAACCATATCGCATTTGCTGCGTCAGAGATCTTGAGCAGAGACAGAAAGTTCAGCTTAAGTTTCAGTTCCCGACACACCAGCTTCTTCCGTCACAGTTGTATTTGGACCTTCAATTGCATTACCTGCTTGTGTTTCTTCAGGTTGGTCGAGGCCATTTACGATGTAGTTTGCTGTCACAAACAAAAGCAGCATAAATTGATTTTCCTTCAAATCTAGATATTCTGAAGTCGCAAAGCAAGATTGTGAGCGTACAGGATGCGAAATTTGCAATGTGCAGAAGAATGTGCATATGAAATCATGTTGACAAGCAGTTAGGCCCACTCCAGTAGAAACATAACAGCAAACCATGCAAGCATATGAGCCCCAAAACAAATCAATCTGAACATGTTCAGATCCAAATTGTGACTAGATCTTTATTTGTGGTCTATAACCTCAACTTTAGAAATTATCTTTATTTCGTTTTCTGAACATGTTCAGATCCAAATTGTGACTAGATCTTTATTTGTGGTCTATAACCTCAACTTTAGAAATTATCTTTATTTTGTTTTCCTGAGCACTTGTCTATTTTCTATACATGCGTGATGTTTTAGTTTGTTATTATACAGGGTGTTCCCAGTTGTATACCTGTTGTAGCACCTCTGATGGCCATATTCTCTATAAAACGAATTTCATCTTCATGGCTGCTCACAAACTTCGTCTGGTTTTATACAGTATTACTTTCATTAGTATATATCCATATCCATGAACTACAATGTCTATGAGATGCACAGAGAACACACTTACAAATTCCTTTGACAGAATATTCAGAAACCTATCAATTTTTGCTTGATGTTTCAGGAAAAATGGGCGCAGGTATCTTTTGTACACATGCTTTGATCCCTGAAAGCAAAAGACACAAATTTGATCAAAACAATCATCAAAGATATGCAGCAAGCAATATAATAGTTAAACTTTTTTGTCCAGAAGGCAGCATGAGTCTTGTCACAAGAAAACATGGATATGATGCTTAAAAGAAGCCGAGTATGTAGTACTTCATAACCAATAGAAAGGAAAACATATATAAAGCTGATGGAAAGTTCATGACAAACTCTGAGAACTGGAATGGGTATGGGTCACAGCAACAAAGCACATGGAAGTAGAAAATGGGCAATTCAAGGAACAAGTGCCACTAATATCGTGCATTTGAGCTAAAGCCATATCAAAGAGTGGTTAAATGGGAAAGTTGAATAGTATATGAAATTTAGACGAAGGGATGGAAGGGGCAAGGGACACTTACACCATTTGAAGGGAACTGGAGCCACACAAGGATAGCAAACTTCACATGATAATAGAGAGGAACACTGGAGAACAGCAGCAGACACATGTTTAAATAGTTTCTAAGGTAGGATTAAAAACACTTAACTGATGCCAAACGAATAGCACAAAAGAAGGCATTGCTTATAGCAAAATAAAATAATCAAGTTCACACACACAATGTTATGAAATAAGAAAACCATGAAGGCAAAACAAAATGATACTTTGTCAAGTGTAAAGCACAGAATGTAGCAAGTTACTGAAGGATTTTCTTAAAATAAACAGACTCTCAATGCATCATTTCCTAAAAAATAATGCTAGCCAGAAGATCTTCCATAAAGATAACAATGAGAGTACATGGAATCTAATAATGCAAGGCTGCAGAACAAGATGTTACAACCAGTGCTCAATGAATAGTGGCATTACTATTCCTGGTCATGACAAAAAAAACAAGAAACAGTTCTTCAATTAAAGTGTCAAATACTTCAATAACATCAGATATTCATACCTTGAAATAAGCTTATCTGCAAACACTTCAGCAATGCTAAAAGATCCATATGCTGCAAAAACATTTTGGAAAGGAATCAGATATTGTTGGAGTATGTGTGTATTAGGCCCATGAGGCTAAACCCATGAGGCCCATGTATGAGACTATATGGTCTAGGGTTATGCCCAATAATGAAATTATCAGAAATTCCAACATGGTATCAAGCTAGGGTTTCTTCTCCCTCCCCTCCCTCCCTGCTGGTGCAGCCGCCCGGCACCCCGCCCGCCTGCCATGGCCGGCGACCCTCTCCTCCTCCTCCCTACTTCTCCCTCTTCCCCTCTTCCTCTTCGTGGGCTGCAGGCGCGCCAGCGGGAGCCGCCGCTGCAGGAGCCACCGCTGCGGGCGTGCAGCCGCAGCAGCTGCCGCAGCAGCCCCCTGTGGGCGCGCAAAGCGCGGCCCCGCGCCCGCCGCCGCTGCTGGAGCCGCCACTGCGGGTGTGCAGCCGCAGCAGCCCCTCACGGGCGCGGACGGCCCACGCCAGGCAGCGGACGGCCCGCCAGGCGCCGACCACGAGCAGCGCTGACCGGGCGCTGGCCTGGGGCGCTGATGGCGCCGCCGAGCAGACGCCCGCAGCGCAGGACTGGGCCGCCGCCGCAGGAGCAGCAGCACACGCAGGCCTGGGCGCGCCGCCGCAGGCGCAGGCAGCTCCTCCCGGCGCCCCCTGCCGCCGCAGCCGCCGCCCGCCGCCAACCTCGCCGCGGCCATCGTCGCTGCCGGGCGCTGCCGCGACGCCCCGCGCGCCAGTCCGGGCGTGCTGGCCACGGCGCGCCGACCACGTGCGTGCTGGCCACAGCCGCGCCAGCCAACGGCGCCCTGCTGCGGGCCGCCCCGCCGCGGGCACTGCTGCTAGCCACCCCTTCGCAGGCGCTGCTGCTGGCCACTCCTCCGCCAACGCGGTAACAGCGGCACTGGCCCAGGGCGCCGTCGCCCGTCAACCCCGCCAACGCAGCAGCTGCTGCTGCCCTCGGGGGGGGCGCGGGCGCCACCGGCCACACCTTCCCCGGCCTCCTCCTCCACCGATCTACGCCCCGCGGGTGCCGCAGCTGACTCCACCCTCGCTGCCGCCCTCGTCGCCGCCCGGGCCGCTACCGCGGACAGCCAGGCACGTGTCCTTAGCGGCTGCCCTCGCCCGGGGAGCGGGAGCACGCTACGGCTGATGCCTTGGCTCGCCAACCGTCGACTTCCGCCGTTCTCTGGCACGATCAGGCCGATCCACTCGTGGCGCAGCTCCACTCCTCGTCGTCCTCGACTGCCCTCGCTGCTACTCCTCCGCCGCCGTCGTCTCCTCTTGGTCCTCCTCCCTCCGAGCCGAGCGGGGGGATTGGGGGACGCAGGCGATCGCCGTCGCCCGCGGCGGTGGGGTCCTGGCCCAGTGCTCCTCCGGGGTTTCACTCCGCACCTCTGTGGGCTCCTCCTCCCGGCACCTCGCCCGGGGCACATGGGTTGGGACCCGGCGGCTGGGCCTCTTTCCACAACCCGTGGTCGCGGACCATGTGGCCTTTCCGGGCTCCCCCGGCGGTGAGGCTTACCCGCCGGCGGCCATGCTCGCTGCTGCTCCTCCGGGACTTCACTCAGCGTCTCCGTGGGCTACACCTCCCGGCACCTCGGCCGGGCCTGCCGGGTGGGATCCGGCGGCCTTGGCCATGGCCACGACACTGTCGGGCCAGCACTGGATCGCCGACTTCGGGAGCCACTTACCACACTACTTCCGACCACGGCATACTCTCTTCCATTCATCCTCCTCCTCTTCTCATCCTTCGTCCATCATGGTAGCCAACGGCTCGTGTCTCCCTGTCACTTCCGTTGGTGCCGCTCACACTCATGGCTCTTTTTAGTCTTCCCGATGTTCTTGTGGCTCCCTCATGGTCCACAACCTTCTTTCTATTCGCCGTTTTACGGTGACAATTCCTGCTCTGTCGAATTCGACTCTTACGGTCTCACTTGTGAAGGATTTGGCTTCTCGGCGTCCTCTTCTCGATGTGACGGCCGCGGGGCCCCACCCACCCCTTCCGTTCCGGTGTCGCTTCGCCTTAAATCACCGTCCACCTTGTCCATTGCTTTTCGCCGCCACTACTTCCTCCACCACTTGGCACCGTCGTCTCGGCCATCCCGGCGTGATGCTCCCGATGCGGCTTCGATCGCGATTCCGACATCCATTGTCCTCGGGCTCACGATGAGCACTTGTGTCATGCGTGTCGGTTGGGCCGTCACGTTCGTCTTCCTTTTTCGGTCTTCTTCTTCCCATACTACTCATATTTTTTGATCTAGTCCACTTTGCGATCTATGGACCTCTCTCTGTCCTTAGCATCTCGGCTACAAATACTACCTTGTGGTGGTCGATGATTTCTCTCACTATTCACGGACTTTCCCCTTGCGTGCGAAGTCCGAAGCTTTTCCCACCCTTCTCCCACTTCTTCGCCTGGGTGTCTACTCGGTTCGGCCTCACCATCAAGGCCGTCCCATGTGACAATGGCCGGGAGTTCGATAACTCCACCTCCCGTGCCTTCTTCCTCTCTCACGGTTATGCGATTGCGCATGTCTTGCCCATATATCGTCCTCTCGGAATGGCAAGGCTGAGCGCATGATTCGCACCACCAATGACACCATGCGCACCCTTACGCCCCGGCGTCACTTCCTGCTCGCTTGGCCGAGAGTCTACACACCGCCACCTATCTCCTTAACCGCCTTCCTTCCGCTTGCTTGCCCCGCTCCCACACCACACCACGCTCTTTTTGGGTACCCCCCTCAGATGCGACCACCTTGAGTCTTCGGGTGTGCGTGTTACCCTAACACCACGACCCACCGCTCCGCACAAAGGCGGCTCCCCCGATCGACTCTCAATGTCTTCCTCGGGTACTCCCCGGATCACAAAGGTAATGCCCGATGCTTTGACCTTACCTCCGTCGGGTCCTCATCTTCCGCCATGTGGTGTTTGATGAGACCGTCTTCCCTACTCCCACCACCACCACACACACCTCCACTCCGGATTCTGACCTCTCCTTGTTGTTTCCCCTTGACACGGTGGTCGAGCCACCTTCTTGTTGTATCCTGCAAGTACCGCTACACCGTGCTCGTCGGCCAAGGACCGTGCCCGGCTTCGGCTCCCGGTGACCCCTTTAGCCACTCCCCGTCGGGCATCGAGGTTCACCTTTCCGGGCGGCCCCGTCACACCGCACTTTTCACGGGTCTGGGCCGTCGACTCGGCCCCACCGCATGGCCGGTGCTAAAATCACCGGCGCCGTGCCACACGGCCACCGCCGCCGCCGCCTCCGTCTTCTGGCGGGCCCACCATCTTGCTGGCCGCCGCCCGGCCGGGCGCTCGTCTACCAAACGTCGTGCAGAGACGCCCGCCCGCCCCGCCCGCCCCGTCGTCACCACCCGGTGACCCTTCCCCGCGAGTCCCTCTACACCGCCGGGGCGGCCTCTTCCCCGCCGGCGACACCGACTCCGCCCGCCCCCGGCCGACTGCAGGTGTCGCGACGCCGGTGTACCACCCAGCTTCTTCACCGCCACCCACGCCATGTTCACCATATGGTGGCCGACACGCGGCGGTACCTGCGCGAGCCCCGGGCTGCTTGCGGCGATGCCGGGGACTCGCAGTCTCTCCTACCCTCTTCCGTCCATGAGGCCTTGTCAGACCCTCACCGGGCGCCCCCGGATGAAGAGAGCACGCGGCACTCCTCGCCAACCGGGCGTGGGATCCGGTGCCCGTCCGCCCGGGCTCCAATGTCGCCACCGGCAAGTGGATCCGGACCCACAAGCGCCGGGCTGATGGTACTCTTGAGAGGTACAAGGCTCGTTGGGTTCTCCTGGGCTTCACTCGGCGCCACAGGGTCGACTATGATGAGACCTTCAGCCCCGTGGTCAAGCCCGCCACCGTCCGCCGCGGTGCTCTCCTTTCCTCTCACTCGCTCCTCGGCCCGTGCATCACCGGGCGTGAAGAATGCTTTTACGCATGGTCTTCTCACCGGTGACGCAGTTTTCTTGCGGTCGGCCGGCGGGGTTTGTTGATTCTTCTCGCCTCGATATGGTCTTACCGGCTCAACGAGTCTCTCTCGGCCTCAAGCGGGCCCCCGGGCGTGGAACCACCCGGTTTCTTTGCTTTCCTATCGACACTGGGGTTCGTGGAGGCCAAGTCCGACACGTCATTTGTTTATCTATCACCATGGAGCCGAGACCGCGTACTGCTGCTCTATGTTGATGATATTGTCCTCACGGCCTCCGGTGAGTCACTACTACGCCGCATCATCTCCTCACTTCCGCGGGGAGTTCGCCATGAAGGATCCGGGTGTGCTCCACCACTTCCTCGGGGTCACCTGTTGAGCCTCACCTGCGGGGCTACTTCTTCACCCGGTGGCGGTACACTCTTGATATCCCGGGAGCGAAGGATGACCGGCCGCAAACCCCCTCCCACTCCGGTTGACACCCGGGCAAAGGCATGCGAGACCGAGGGCACCCCATGGCAGATCCCATCGCATATCGGAGTCTTCTTTGGAGCACTTCATTACCTCACCTTCACCCTACGGACATCACCTATGCAGTTCAGCGGCTATGTCTCCATATGCATGATCCCCGGGAGCCCCACCTCACTGCTCTCAAGCGTCTCCTTCGCTACCTCGGGGGTACTTGTTGACTACGGCTTGCTCCTCCACCGGCGGTCTTCCTCCACCGAGATGGTTGTCTACACGGACGCCGACCGGGGCGGGCCGTCCGGACACTCGGCGCTCCACCTCCTCTGTTGTCTTCTTGGGCGGCAACTTTGGTGTCTGGTCGTCAAGCGCCCGCCCCGTGGCCTCCCGCTCCGATCTTTGAGGCTGAGTACCGCACAAGCCGCCAACGGCGTGGCTGAGGCCTCCCCAGCTCCGCCCGGCTCCTTGGCGAGCTCCACGGCCCTCCACCGAAGCACGCTGGTCTCTCTGCGACAACGTCGGTCAAGGGTCTACCTCTCCACCAACCCCGTTCAGCACCAACGGACCAAGCATGTCGAGATCGACCTTCACTTTGTCCGTGATCGGGTCGCCATCGGCGAGGCGCGGGTCCTTCACGTTACCAACCACCTCCCGGTTCGCCGACATCTTCACAAAGGGCCTCCCGTCCTCGACCTTCACCGAGTTTCGCTCCGGCCTCAACATCACCCGTGGCTAGTTGCGTGCGTGGGGGGGACTTCGTGTGTATGTGCTTCTTTTCATATCCGGTCTCCGCAACTCCATTTGCGCCGGTAGTTCGAGGCTAGCGGGGTGTTGGGTATGTGTGTATTAGGCCCATGAGGCTAAGCCCATGAGGCCCATGTATGAGACTATATGGTCTAGGGTTATGCCCAATAATGAAATTATCGAAATTCCAACGATATCAATGTAATATAAGCGACAAGCCAATACAGTTATTTAGATTTGTCACTTGGCTACAATAAAATTTCTCATTCCTATGCTATTATTGAGGCCCCGGTTAAATTCATATTATTTTGGAATTTTGGGAAAACACAATGGTTTTGCTAAAAGAATTTGCCATTTGGCTTAAAAAACTATAAGGTGTTTGGTTATAATAAAATGATAAATTTTGCAGTTTTAAACCATACTATTGCCAAAACCTTAGCCTTTTTTAAGAATTTAAGAAACTCGAACCACGGCTCTTTTTTTCTAAACTGTGATATTGCATAGCCGATGGTTTCTAAAATTGTAGTTTATCAACACCATGGTTTTCCCCTTTAAAGGGAACTATGACACCCAAACAGGATCCAAGTCCATAACTCGTTAAATCAAGAGAAGGCAAGTTTGTGACCATGCAATGTTAGCTAAGACTATGTCGGGGGGAAAAATGGGTACTAAATCCAGAATATTACTTGATATCAAATACAACCAGCTGAATAACTCCATAAAGTAACTGCATAATGCTAAAAGTCATAAAAGTTTGTACAGCATTTTCATCGATACTAAAATAAATTGATTAGCTAATATTGAAAAACTACTAAAACTTCATTAAGTTACAGACCTGCCCAATACAAAAGCAACCGCTCTTTCTCTTTTTCATCCTTCTTCTCTATAGCTCTGAAAGTGGAGTATACAGGTAGACCGATCCCCACAGCACAACTGCAGCAGCATGAGGTGCGAATAAAAAACCATGAATTAAATCATTACCCATACGGCCATACAATGATAGTACCACACTTTTTGAAAATAAAAGCCAAAACGATGTAACATTTTATCATTTTATATTACATTAAAATGACAATCAAGCAATTTAACATGAAAATATCGTGCCTAATAGCAGACAGAAATGTTCTAGTTACAGATGATGCGCTCACATAGATTGAAGTTGTAGCTATTGATTATTGCCAGCATAATCTTTTTGCAGAAAAATATAAACCTGATAAACTAAAAGGAATGGACATCTGTATGGCAATGGACAGTTTATAACACAAACTTTTTTGTAGGCACAGCATAAGCTATCAACCTTTTCTAGTATCATACCAATACCAAAGGGCTGGACAAAAGACTCGTTGAGCTGGCTCGGTGGCTTGTTTCAAATGTGCTCAGATTGAACTTGTTTTCTTTTTAAAATAAAAAGAAAATGACTTGATTTCAAAACACACAACTTCGGCTTGGCATGTTAAGCTCGGTTTGAAGTTAGGTCTCAAACAATTCAGGATACTACCAATTTTGAAGAAAGCTCAGGAAAAAAAAAAGTGCAGTTTGGCTTGTTATCCACCCTAAGCACAACACAGAGATAAACATGTTAACATATCACAATAAATTTTGCTATATCTATGTACCTGGCTGTACGTATGACTATGTTAGAGCTTAGTGGCGCCAATAAGAGCCGCAAACCAACCTCTTGCGAATACAGTTTTAACACAAATCATAAATAACGTTTATACTGCAATGAATATTTTTAGAAATTGTGAAATCGATGAAGAATCTATACTGAAAACTTTACAAAAGTTAAGTAACAACACAATCCACGGCTCAGGAATTTGAATATCCAAGTGCTATTTGGAGGCACTAAGAGCACTTAAATTCCATGGATCAACCAATAAATTTTGGACCATAGGATAAAACTATAAAAAGGGCCAGCAAAATGAAGAATGTTTCAAAAATAAGAAAATACCCTGGTTGCTAGTGGAGCAAGAAGGCATGTGACTGGGTTCATATCACAAATCACAAATAAAAGTCATCATCCATTCGGTCAGCTTTAGCAAAAATGAGTATGTAACCAGGTGGGTTCATATCACATATCACGAATAAGCTCAAAATGATGATTGACAAATGGATTAATACTTGAAACTCATATTTTTCCCCTAATGGGCCAGTCATTTTCACTGACATTACTAGTTTTCTAACCATATTGACAAAATACACCGCATGATTGATCAAAGGCTCTAACCATATTGACAAAATACACCGCATGATTAATCAAAGGCGGTTACAGGACTGTCCCAGTTCTCATAATGATCAATTCAGATCTTCAGTGACGGGGAAAAAGGTAAATTTCGGGGCACAATGGCTAGGATTCCCTCATTCCCTGGGAAAGGCAGACATACTTGGCTCAACCCGCAGGGCAGCTTCATAACCACCGAACAGAAACTCCCTGTTTTGTTCCACCATCTGCCACAGTCCTTCCGTACAAAACATTCAGCCGCGCCCAACCCCAATCTGCACATTCGCCTACCTACCCAAACCCAGCTGACAGAAACCATCCACGATTAATAAATTAGCATAGCTGCACGACGACGACACCGTGATCCCTCCTGTGAACGAGCGGGAGCGAGATCGCTCGAGAGGCACGGACGATCCAGATTCCGTGGGAACGCGGAGAGGGGAGGGCGCGTACCTCGCCGGAGATGGCGGGGGCGAGGAGAACCATGGGTCGCCGCGGAGGAGGTAGACGCGGACAAACAAATCGGTGCACGAAAACCGGCGCCGCAGCGGCTCCCTGGAGGGCGGAGGGCGAAGGATCCGCCGCGATTTCGGCTCTGTGCGGCTGAAGGGAGGGGGGAGGCGGCAGCAACCTAACGCGACGACGGCTGGAACCGCCTGGTGCTGATTGGTCTATTTGCGACTCGGTCCCTGAGCTGTCCATGATTTAGGCCTTGTTCAGTTCGTGAGAAAGTTTCTTTCACGCACTTTGTAGCGTTTTCGTTTGTATTTGGCAAATATTGTCCAATCGTGACCCAACCAGCTCAAAAGATTCATCACGTGATTTACAACTAAATCATATAATTAGTTATTTTTTTACTAACATTTACTTTCCATATATGCGGGTAGAAATTGATGTGATGGGAAAGTTCTTTGAAAGTTGCATGAAAGTTGCAACTTTCAGCTCAACTAAACAAGGCCTTACACGTGTGGTAGTCCGTTAGTTCCGATTCTTTCGGCCGTTCCTAACTGCTGGCTGATTGTGTTTTGGAAATTTTTTTTTCTAACTCAGCGGATTTTGAGAATCTGATGAAAAAAATCTCATAGTCGTATCCAAACAAGCGAGATTCTAAGGCCATTCCAACTTACAAAGAATTGCATGATCCAATCCAATAAAACATACATAAATAGTACTAGGAGATACAGGATTATAATGATCACCCAATCCAAACGGGATGTCGGTCACCAAAAATTGGATAAAATAAAATAAAGTTTGTATCTAATGTCCTATCCATATCCTAGAATGACAACTAAGATATTATGACCTTGGTTTCTACAACCATCTTTGTTAAAATACTTAAGAATTAGGATTATCTATAATGCGGTGATGTCATGTTTTAGCTAACAAAGGTGGTTTTACAAGCCCCGGATTGTTTGCAGATGAAAAGTACTCCTACTTAACATAACAATGTTCGCTACGATGCCAAGGAACATGTTTTTTTTTAAGAAAATCAAAATGGAGTAGTCTAAGATATTACTTTTGTTTTGGGGTATACAGTGATATTATGCTTAATGGGAGGTCCTTTGGGTATATGCAGCAACATGCAATTTCATAGAAAACATCCCACTTCATAAATTTCCCGTCTAGAAAGAGAAAAGGTTTAAGCAGGAAAATATACCAACGGAGATGCAGAAAATCGACTCTGTCCATTCCATACTACTTGACATTCTAGACTCTCATGGAGACTGACGTAGAAGATAAAAGACTATAATACCCCTCAAAAAGTAGAGATAGAGATGTATTGGAAAAAGAAAAGAAATATATTAGGAGAAAAGAAGGGTACATTGAGAAGTAAAAATAATAACTATTCCAAGACAAAATTTGAATTCGTGTCAACTAATTTTAGAACCAAGGAAGTAGGTCTCCTGTCCTGGTTACCACGTAGTAGAGCTCTTGCAGAAAAATAATTCCTAAACATGATACGGGGTGAGTGGCCTGGGCCAGCCAGGGGCACCTGCTATCATGCTCTTTGGACGACGAAGACTTGCAAGGAGCACGAGGTCATCATCGTCAAAATTGCTGCACTCCGACATGTGGGCCGGACTGGTCCACCCCTACCGTCGAACGCGAAAGCTCATTTGTGTGGCAGGATTCGCCTGCCGGCTGCACTGCGCCACTGCAGGAAACGACTGGTGTGGTTGTGCTGCACCGGCGCCCTGTGCCAAGAACAAGAGAAGGTGCCAGTGTGCGCCCTGACCAGCGATCGAATCGGGGTACGGAGGTCGTGCCGTCGTGCTATTATGATGGCACGTGCAGGCCACATCCCATCCCACATCGCTCGAGATTTGCTCATAGGAGTAACACGGGAGTGCATCCAAGAAAGCTACCGACGCTAGCTCCTCTTCTCAATGCGAATTTTGTTTGCGTGTGTTTGCTATGCTTTTGGATTTCAAAGGCGTGTAGTACACTCTACAGTGAGCCCGCTCGCATGGCAATCCTTAGTTCCGAAGTGTTGCCATCTTGTATAAACCTAGTAGATAGCTATCTACCAGGTGTCGTCCTGGATGAACATAGGATAGCTTTTGCTTGCTTGTTTTTATAAAGTTGCTTTGAAAGTTCAAGGATAGGCAGGCATCTTCAAGGTAGCAACTTTGAAAATAGACGTGACACCGTCTTTTAAGCCGATCATCATAGTTACAACTTACAAAGCCAACGTCGTCAGGACAATTGGCATGTTTGCTAATAACTATAAATCTATCACCACGACAACGTCTTCTTAACCTGATCATCAGACCAGTCTAAATGGGGGTTTCATGAAGTTTCATGGACATTAAATACACTGGAGAGATTGTGGGAGTTTTATGAGAGTAGAAATAGTTTTATGAGGATAAAAATATCGTGCACTGTTTTTAAAAACTAGGTACATTGAAAACTGAGTTATGAAACCTCCACTAAGGATGGTCTCATAGTTACAACTTACAAAGCCAGCGTTATTGGGACAATTGTCATATTTGATTGTTAACTAAATCTATCGCCATAGTTCCACCGAGCCACATAATATGCATTTAGTAACTTAGTAACTTCTAAAATGCAAGACCAAAAACTATTTTAAAAACTTGTGAACACGCATATTTTTCCATAGCAATCCTAGATAGAAAGACTATGGCCGTGATACCAAACATGGAATAGTTGTGACTGAATCAATCCGGGGCGGATACTTTTAAATCATTTAATTGTGCATTCCCTCTCTGTTTATACGTTGTTTGTGTTTTCCAAGAGTGAGCTTGACTAAATATATATAAATATTAATATCTAGAGTACATAATCAATATTATTAGATACATTGTCGAATTTATTTCATAATAAATTTATTTAGAAATATAAATATTATTATTATTTTGCACATGTATAAATATTTAGGTATAAAGAGAGTGCTGCGAAGAACAAGCTACGTTTATATCTTCATGAGGTGTTTAAATAGGGATTAAGAAATCATATATCCCATCCTATAAAAGATAATATTATATTTTAACTATCTATTCTTTATATCTTATTTAATTATAGTCATTCATCTATTTCTCTTTTTTTTTTTTAAAACCATTCATCTATTTCTCTCTCTATTCCACCACTCCTATTCCAAAATCCAAACACCTAATGGAATGTGTAGATGGAAACTGAAGCGAGAGGTTTGTCCTTTGTTCACTGCTTTCAAAATGCAAAGGCGGTGGATGGCTGGATGCATCGAGACACGGACACGCCCGCACCAGTTTGTCAATTGTCACAGCCCGAGCCAAACAAAAAACCCACGACGCCCACTGGACCAACAACAACCCCCACGTCCTATAAAACTACCCCCACCTGCTAAAACCCCGGCGCAGCCACAAATCGCAACCAGTTCAAGCAAGACCAAGAACCCAACCATGGCTTCTCCCAAGCTGCTCCTCCTCCTGCTCGCCACCTCGGTCCTGAGCTGCGGCGGCCTCCTTGTGGCCGCCGACTTCGCCCCAATGACCCTGACCGTAGTGAACAACTGCCCGTACCCGGTGTGGCCGGGCATCCAGGCCAACTCCGGCCACGACGTCCTGGAGGGCGGCGGCTTCTTCCTCCCGCCGCTCTCCCACAAGTCGTTCCCGGCGCCGGCGCACCCCTGGTCGGGCCGCATCTGGGCGCGCACGGGGTGCACGGGCGCCGGCACGCAGCTCCACTGCGCCACGGGCGACTGCGGCGGGCGGCTCCAGTGCGGCGGGCTCGGCGGCGCGGCGCCGGCGACGCTGGCGCAGGTGAACCTCCACCACAGCGGGAGCGACCAGACGTCGTACGGGGTGAGCCTGGTGGACGGCTTCAACGTGGGCCTGTCCGTGACCCCGCACGAGGAGGGCCGCGGCAACTGCCCCGTCCTCGCCTGCCGCAAGAACCTCACCGAGACCTGCCCCGGCGAGCTGCAGCTGCGGTCGCCCGCGGGCGGCGGCGTCCTCGCGTGCAAGAGCGGCTGCGAGGCGTTCCGCACCGACGAGCTGTGCTGCCGCAACATGTACAACAGCCCGCGCACCTGCCGCGCGTCCAAGTACTCGGAGTTCTTCAAGCGCGAGTGCCCGCAGGCATTCACCTACGCGCACGACAGCCCCTCGCTCACCCACGAGTGCGCCGCGCCGCGCGAGCTCAAGGTCATCTTCTGCCACTAGAGCTCGGTGCTCCGAGTCTCCAAGGGGCGGGGCGGGGCCGTGCCGTCGTCGCCGTCGACAAGTGTCGCTAGTAGTAGCCGAGTAGGATTTGCGGTGTGTGTTGTTTAGTGTGTGCGCTTCTGTGCTGGAATCAGGGTTTCACTTACCGTTTGGACGTACCGAACCGCCCCGCCCGGTAACGGTAAACCGCTCGATTACCGAAAAAAACCGTCAAAAACCGGCCGGTTTCAAATTTGAATTTCAAAATTTAAATTTCCGCAAGTCAAACGGTAGGGACCGGTTTATCGGTCGGTTTGAACCGATTCTGCCGACCGGTTTGAGCGGTTTACCGCTCGGTTTGAGCAGTTTGGAGCGGTTTTTTCAAAATTCAAATTTAATTTTTTTAAAAAATGCTAAAAAAATTCCAAAAAATACTTCATGATTTATAGAATCCAATGATGTCAAAATTTTTCAAATTTGAGTGCGTTTAATATATTTTTCGACCTTTATGATTTAATGGGCCTTAACGGGCCGGCTGTGTATTTTTTTTTTTTTTTTTCAAACTTCCATACGTCCAAATAAATACTAAACGAACTCAAATTTGAAAAAAATTTGACACCATTCGATTCTATAAATCATGAACTATTTTTAGAAATTTTTTTAGGATTTTTTTTTAAATTTCAAATTTTAAATTTGAACCGGTTTGAACCGGGCCGGTACCGTACCGGGCCGCGGCGGTAAGGTCGGTAACCGGCCAAACCGGCCGGTTACCGACCGGGAGAAAAAACCATGGCTGGAATAGTTGCGGTGGGCCTGTGGGCTGTGTGGGCTGGGGCTGTGTTTCCTTCTTCTGTAGGTAGGCTGTAGGCACTGGGCTACTGGCCGTTGGATGTATGCGTTCTGGCCGCGAGACTGATGCGGTAGTGTTGTTGCTGCTCACTACAATTTGCAGTCTGAAATAAACTTGTTTAAGGAGCAATGATCGTTCGCGCATGTTCAAATGTTGAATCCACTTGCTAAACTTCGTAAATCATGAGTACATAGAACGAATCTCTCTCTCTCTCTCTCTTTTCGCTGTTCGGCCCTCTCTCTCCATGCATCGTCTCGTCTCTGCTTCTGGTGACTGGTGCGGCCTTGTCCCTTTCTCGTTCCATTTTTTGGCAGCTTTATCTCTCTCTGCCTTTTGATCATGGAATCAGGTTGTTTCTCTCACGTCTTGGCGCCTACCTCCCCGCAGCGTCGCTGCTCCGAATCTACTAGTATGCCACAGGCTCACTCACACCACAGAGTTGAGCTCAGCTCGGTAAGAAACGGTGCAGCGAGAGATTGCCATCGATCTAAAGAGAACGTCGGTTAGTTATTTGTACTCCGTAAGCAAATATTCCTAACAGACATGCGTGCGTTATTTTATTTTGATTCTATGCATGAGCTTGGTTCATGTGAGATTGATGAAGCATTGAAGCCTGGTTCACATGAGCTTGGTCCATCCTCCCTGTGGCCGAGCCGCCGAGGGTAGAGCAAGCTTTAGGAGGCAGGGCATCGGAAGCGGTGAAAGGCCGGACGGAGCGCGTGACTGCACGGCACGCAGAACTTGCTGTAGGTAGTAGCGCCGCTATAGGTGAGCGTAAAGGTGGTGAAACCGCCAACGTGGGTGGTCCCTATCAAGTGGATAAGAACGTGCAGTACACGATCATAGCATTTTGGCGTCAGCTCCTGTGTTGTGCCATGCCACTGCGGTGGGACTGCGGGCGGAGCGCCATGAATGGAGTTGTGTGGAGGGCACGGTGTTCACATAGGAAATCATTGGGGTTAATTAGGGGGATTTTTTGGCTAACAATAGTAACAACCAAAGGTAGAAATAGAAATGGAGTGCCCTTCCTGCTCAGCGCTCTCAACTTGCGTTTTGAAAGTACAAACAGCCGCGTGAGCATTTGTATGATGACTGATGACATAGTTCTCTTGTACAAAGAGGATGTAGCTTCGACTTCCGAGCTTCATATATTGAACTTTCGAAGCTCCAAAAAAATGTGAAAGTTTTCAAATCGAGTTTGAAGTTCTAAATAATTGAGGGAAAATATATACACCTATTAGATTAGGAGCATTTGTACTTTAGTTATTGGATTGTCTATAGTGCATACTTTTTTTATGTGCTGTCCTCAAAAGGGACGAAACGGACTCCAACCACCGCCCCTCGGCCCATCATTGGGGTTGTGCTCTGTGCCTGTCTCAAATGGACTCATTTTATGTGGGCTAAACAAATTGAAGGCGACTGATTTCAGCTTTGCGCTAACTGATGAGATAAAGCCATGTATGCTTTATAAGCTGTGAGTTCTTCGAATATCTCAGTGACTCATCCCCACCCACCCGATGTTGATTACTCCCTCCGTCCTGCAAAGCATGGAATCCTAAAGTTTAAAATTTTTCTCAGAATACATGTAATCGTAGAGTGTGTCAGGCAGCGGCATCTGCTACTAGCACGGAGCCACCAGTGTCTTTTTCATCTCCCCTAAAAAAACAAGGGCCGCTGCACCAGAAAAAAAACTGCTGCAAGCCTCTCCATCCAGCGCCCTCGCGAATGGCGTGGCTTCTAGAGCACTCTCGAGGGG
The DNA here is from genome assembly GCA_015844335.1 of Chrysopogon serrulatus. Taxonomy (NCBI): domain Eukaryota; kingdom Viridiplantae; phylum Streptophyta; class Magnoliopsida; order Poales; family Poaceae; genus Chrysopogon; species Chrysopogon serrulatus. The sequence continues at coordinate 56,916 of JADLZL010000838.1, read as the reverse complement.
TGGCAGCCACAAAAGGCAGATGGGCCATGCCATGAATGGCAGGAATGCAGTGTCCGACTGCTACTATAGGAGTACAGTAGTTGTTTGATGACGTGTGCTGCAAACTAGTCCGACTACAACCGTACATAGGAGCATTTAGGTAATTTTACACTCTACATTGGTACTCATGCCCAACTTTAGGATTCCATGCTTTGCGAGACGGGGGGAGTATTAGCCTAAAAATAAAATGAAATTTGTTCTCAAACAAATAAAAACAAAATGAAATTTTGATCTCACCCTTCAATGACTAAGCTATGGTAACTGTACCGGAACTGTTCCTTCTCCTTACTTAAGGTCATCCTCATCTTCTACCACATTGTCAATCGGAGTTTCATTATATTTGTGTTTGATTTATCAAATTATTACTTTTTGTACGTTTGTGCTAAATTTACACATGTTTATTGCATGCGAAAACCTTTACGCGATTTCATCATGAGCAGACATTGGCACTTGCTGTGTGGTCCGTGGATTCTTACACGCGTCCACACACATGCTGCACCTAGCACATGGGATTGTTACTTACTATTACTAGTAGATCAGAGCATACAGGGTTGGTTGCCGTTGCTGCTAGTGCTAAGGGTAGAGACTGGGGTTGAGCTGGTGGGCGATACGTGTCCTGGCCGCCGCCCACTGTGGGGATCTTGGCTTTCAGTGGTGATGGCTGGAGAGCAGATGACGGTGACGGAGTTCACGAAGGGAGGAGCTCGTGGTCCCTCCGTTCCGTGTTTGCAAAGTTCCCAGCCAACAGCATCGCCTGCTTGCAAACTAACGCTGACATATCTGAACTTGCATGCAATTAGTAAACCTTCAGGCCGAAGTTTAGTTGCTGGATCGGAGGTCGACAGAACCGTCATCAACGCCAGCCAACCAAGCTGTGTGCATCGAACTTCAGGCTGAGTCGCCTGTCATGGTGAGAACTCCTGCTCTCCACTCTCCAGCACACACTGTTCGTTCGACCTTTAAAAAGTTATTTCAAACATAATGCCAACAATATTTTCTTCTTATATAAAAAATCGTAGTAGTTTACAAGATTTTAGGCTTATCACCGAAACTTTTTAAGTTCCTGCAACTGCAGTTGCTGGAGTATGTTCCTAAGCTATTGCAGCATGCAAAGCATAGATGATGCAGTCCATGAAGACATCGAAGTGCCTTTTCCACGTTACATTTGCTGGCTAATGAACTGCAGTGCTGGTGCCATGATTAGATCATGGTTATGCAGTAATTCAGATTTCCCTTCAGATCACAGAAGTTCCCTGCCAACAGCATCGCTTGCTTGCAAACGCTGACATATCTGAACTTGCATGCAGTTAGTAAACCTTGCAACAAACCCCTGTTCACTTTAAGATATGTTACAAGTTGATTTATTTGCACCAGGACTAATATCATACTCCTGTACGTCTCCTTGGCTAAGATCGATCGTATCGTATGGAGTATGGACTCCCGTTGTTGTCGCGAAGTCAGCCCACCAAAGTCTCATGACAACCGATGTGCTCACTGATCAGGTGCTGCTGACCAAAAGATTAGCTAGCTGAAAGATACGGGCTGTTTCTTTCTTTTCTCCTCCGACGGCCGGCTAGCTAGATTCGGCTTGCCTGAAGAAAAGACCCAAGATCCAAACAGCAAAGGTCACCGGAAAAAAGAGAGGATCTGTGCTGTGCCTCTGCGGGCTGCGGCTCATAGCCTGCGTGGTCCACCGGCGTCGTGGGAGACCGCACTATTGGTGGCCCGAAGCGTGAGACTTTTGCTCTTGTGCTCGTACGATCCGGTGGCACCCGCATGTTCGGATCGTTATCTATCCTGTTCCTATCGCGCTTTGGACCGGACCGGCTCGGGTGGTGGCGCTAGGGCCGCCAGGGAAAACGATGGCCGTCCAATCGTCGCCTCGCCGGGGAAAAGCGGCTCTGCCGAAATTGTAGTTTTTGGTGACGTGCAGTGCAATCACGTTTTTGGGCTGCGAAAGTACTCCCTCTGTCCCCATGGACTTTGTCGTTGGAAAACCGTGCCTCCCTCACAAATACGCTTCCCGGGCGACATACTCCATGGGACGGAGGGAGTAGCTTCCTTTTTTTGTGCTTGGTACCTTTTCTTTTAGATTACTCTGGGTCTCTGGCTATAAGATAGCTTATAACACGGACACTCACTTTTATGAATACACGTCGACAACGCATCACTGTCGATGGATATTGTCTGCCACTGAAAGTCATTCTCACTGGGAGTTGAACCTAGACTCTTGTAACCATCAGGCTACAGGGCCTTTCACTTGTGTTTTATGACTTGGTTATTATTCGCTTTGCATCTAGGCTTGATCTGCCTAAAATGTACTCAATCAATTCTAAACTATAAGACGTTTTGATATTTCTAAATATATAAATTGTAAAGACATAACGTATATCTAGATTAGTAGAGCTATAAATCTAGAAAAGCCAAATCGTCTTATAATTTGGAAAAAAAAAGTTTAAAACATACATAAAGCTAGGCTATGGTTGGCCAGTGACTACTCACTACATGGGCGTGAGCTAGTTCCAAATTTGGTCGGTTAGTTGTCATGCATTCCTCTTTAATATAACTTCGGCAATTCGTTTCACCAAGATATATATTTTGGTAGAGTTACTTATACGATCATACCATCAAACCTCTAGGACTCGATTCACGGCATTCTAGAAAGAAATACAAGGAAATTAGGGCTTATATTCGTACAGATTTACCAATAATTTCATGAGTAAGCTGTAAATAGACTCAACCGAAAGGACCCTATACAATTGATAGTATACTGATATCTACACGTATAAATTTAAGGTCTGTTTGGTTTCCACATCTAAAGTTTCGTCACTAAATTTTAAAGCACTTTAGCTTATAGAGGTTTCAATAAGTGTCATCTAAAATTTAGTCAGTCTCGTAAAAAATATTCAGTTCATTAGACCATAAATATGAGCTAAAAGTGACCTAAAGTTTAAACTATCCTATATCGGCTCTTCGTCCTGATTCTCTATCACCGAAACAACCAATCATCCCGTGAAGTAACGAGAGAACAATCACAGCATGGTGCCGTGGTGGGCTCCCCTCGGGCGAGCAAATTTGCCGATTCTGATCCCCTGCGCATCTGCCGCAAAGTGGAGAGGCGACGGCACGGAACGCCACGGCGTTCATCTTCATTTCGCGCTGGACGGCGTGGGCAAGGCAAACAAGGGCCTTGTTCAGTTCGCAAAAAATTTGCATTTAAACTCCCTCGTAATACTTTCATTTGTATTTGATAAATATTATTCAATTATGCACTAATTAGACTTAAAAGATTCATCTCGTGATTTACAACTAAACTGTATAATTAGTTATTTTTTACTTATATTTAGTCTTCATACATACGAGTAGAAATTGATAATGGAGAAAAGTGAAAAAAACTCGCAACTTTCATTCAAACTGAACGTGGGATGGATACTTCTGCCTGCCGCGCGAGCCTTGTCGGCCCATTTGCCCGAAACGTTCGCCGTCCCGGTTCCGTGCCCCCTTCCCCGGTAGCGCGAGTCCCGCTGCCGCGTTGCCATGGCCCATGGACGTCTGGTGGCTCCCGGCGCTCACGAGGGCGGCACCGCTCGGCGCCCGTCCCGCCGAGACGCGTCATGTGTAAATAGCCTCCTCCGATCCATAAGACCATAACACTCCTGTTTTTTTTTCACACTCCTGTTTTTTTTTATAGAAACAGGTCGTCCATGGACGGCCGGGGCCCAGGGATGGCCGAGGCATGCAGGTTCAATGGCTGGACAGGAACAGGATACGCTGGCCGACTGCGTCCTTTCTTTATTGCGCGCACTCCTCACATGGAGCAGAAACACTGAAACAGCATGTCGGCCAGTCCCCGGAGGCGGCTCCAGGTCCAGGACGGTGGTTCCGAGCTTCCGATCGGTCAGCGTTTTTCCACGAAGCTGGAAGCGTTAAAAATTTACAATTCCCACCCTGCTAGACGGAAACTCTGTCACAACACGGGCTAAGTTTGCCGTAAGACGTACAGGGCTTGTATTCCCTCAGCTATTGGTAATACCATTTGCCGTGCCAGTGCTCACGTGGGCTATCTCATGTATGACCTCACAGGCCTTTTTGAGATGAAGACGCCAATTCTTTCCTGATAACCGTACGAATTTCGTCATGTATTTGCAGGGAAGGAACACAGGGGTAGAACAGCATTCGTGCACTTCGCCGTCGCACAGTTGAGTTCATAAGGGCCGAATCCAAAATGGAAGCACTCACCTTGTGCAATTACAAATAGGATGAACCACATACATAGCAGAGATGTTTGGGCGCACTCACCCAATTTTGTTTAAGAAGAAACTATTCCCTTTATCATGATCTTAGTGACGAAATAGTTTGAAATACTAAACAAAATGCCATCACAATCTTGCCCCAAAATTGACCCGTCTCCATTACGCAGACCATAAATAGGACATACACTTCGATTGGGTGGCAGAGCCGGCAGAGAACGCAGGCAGAGGCGCCGCAGAGGCGCAGAGCCGGCACCCTACCAGTCAACCACCGCCTCGTTCTCCTCTCCTCCACACCGCTCGCCTGCCTCCTCCTGATTCCTCCTCCCATCTTCCCCGAGCTGCACACCTCACATCTATAAATAAGGCGCCCGCGGTGCCCATCAATTCGCGTCACCGCGTCCCGAGAGCGCGAATCATTTCGCGCGACGACGCAAAACCCTAGCCCATCCACCGATCCCTGTCATGGCGGCCACCACCAGCCAGGCGAGCCTCCTCCTGCAGAAGCAGCTCAGAGGTGCGGCCGGCCGGAGTTCCCGTTCGATTTTTTTTCCTCCTTGCGGATTGTTTGGCTGATTGACTTGGGGGTTGGTTTGCGGTATGGTGATTGCCTCAGATCTTTCGAAGCACCCGGTGGATGGGTTCTCGGCTGGGCTGGTCGACGACAGCAACGTCTTCGAGTGGCAGGTCAGCATCATCGGACCGCCCGACACCCTATAGTGAGTCAGATCCTCTCCATTTCAAAGCGTGCTTCCATGCCTTGTCTTGATGAATTGCTTGGTTGTTGTGTCGGTGCCATGCCCTATGATGGACTATGATGGTGTTTGTGTGTTATTGTGGACCTGAAGCAAGTGATTGAAAATCTTACTATACGGGATTGATTTCTGGTGGAGGCTGGTGCGGGGCGGAATTTTATTTGCTTGTTGATTGTTGTAGCGGGTAGCGTACTCCTAATAGTACATCAACTTGGCGACATGTCCGGTGCCCAGTTCCATCGAGTTTGTGTGGTTCTAGGTGCGTCGCCTGCTCTGTTAATCTGCTAATAGTTCTTTTTTTTTAAAAAAATATATGTCCATAGCTGTATCAGTACCGGGGTCTTCAATTGCTTATCAGGGCCTAGGGAATTGTTAATCGGAGTTCAGGGATAAACTCTGTATATCCTGAAATGAATTGGGGTTTGTATTGAAAGATGAGGTAAAATAGGCACCATAGGCATGCTGCTGGCGACTGTCTCAAATCTTGGGGTTGTTTAGAATCGGTTCTGCATCAGGTTAGGAAATGGGACTATGTATGTTTGGAATTCGTAGCAGATAGTTGCTTCAATTTCTCGTTTATGTAATTTAATATTGAATGAATTTGTGCTACTTGGCCAAAGTATAGTCAGCTTAGTTTTGTCAACCGGTTTGGTGCATGAGCAGAATTTTAATAGCAGACACTGTCTTTCTGCCCATTTTTGAAATTTGATTGTAGGAAGAAATAAGATACACGAATCCTAATTCCTATGTGAATTCTTTTACTACTATTTACTGAAATACATTATGAACTAGAATGGTCGCTGAATGCTGTATATATGCCTTCTATTTTTTGGAGTTCTGCATACACAAAAAAACATTTGGGTCACTGCTAATCTGACACTGATAAATTGAGTTCACTGTATATGCACATTTGTATTGAGAGCATGTAGCGTACTAGGAACTTAGGAAGGCGGTTGAATAACCTGCCACTAGCTGAAATGTGGCAAGTAGCAAAGCAACTTGGAATTTTTTGTGGTACATTAACTACATAATCAGAAGTGGTGTGCCTGTTTTTTTATCTGTCAGCTTTTTCTTCTGCATATTTAAAATTGGTTCTATAAAATTGAACATTTCCAATATTGACATCACATGCTAGTCAATTTGGTTACATTTTATGGAGAAAAATTAAGTTGTTATTAGCAAAGTTAGGCTTAAAAGGTACCATGATTTATTATAAATGCCTCTTTGTACAACCTAGATGCATGAAAAGTTGTCCTGACACCAAATAGACAAGTGACTGGAGTTGTAATTGTGAAGTATGATCTCTTTGATAAATCCTGATCAAGCGATAGGATGGGTAACTTTATCACTGATAGAGTTAAAATAATGCATTTTTATTTTTTTACTGGCTGGCTACTAGCAAGCTACAGAATTACTGCTGAAATGTTTATGTTCACTTTGTTGTAAAGAAAACAGAGTACTGCAAGGAGAGTTGAAGTGGAACCTAAAGAATACCCAAGGAGTTTGGTTGTGTGTGATCAATGTATTTTGATGTTTAATGCATTCGTTGTTTCAAAGAGATGTTTACCTGTATCTGTCTTGTCAATGGCCTGGTTACTCCAGTTGAACACATAAATCTAAAATAAACTTGTGCCTGAGTTCTGAATGAAAAAAATCAGCAAACACTGTCTGAACTACTAACAGACCTTAAACATAATACTAGCCGTTTGCTGTCCTTGTATTTGTCTTGAAGCATTGCATTCATGCAGTCATGTAGATAGTATTTTATTTTATTTACCTTCTGAGCAGCACACTAATATTAACCTTTACTTTGCAGTGATGGAGGGTACTTCAATGCAATAATGAGCTTCCCACAAAATTACCCAAACAGCCCGCCATCAGTGAGATTTTCCTCTAAAATGTGGCATCCAAATGGTCAGTTTTTATCAGTGAAAAATGAATTTATTTACTTGATCTGCAGTCATGTTTTCTGACATCATGCATAATATTTGGGGAAATGCCAGTTTATCCAGACGGACGGGTGTGTATCTCTATTCTTCATCCACCTGGTGAAGATCCAAACGGTTACGAGCTCGCTAGTGAGCGTTGGACACCTGTGCATACGGTACGGCTCCGTATACTATGTTTACATACCTTTTTTCATTTTTACCTTCTGTTGTCCACTATAAAGCCCTTGTTATATTACTGAGATTTACTGGGATTCATCATCAAAACAACATTCAGAAGTTCACTGCTAGAACTGTAATTGTGAATGTGGTTAATTGCCAGTGAATCTTATTGAAATATTGTCGTATAGCCTGATACAATGCTTCCTCACAACTAAGCAATTAGGAGTCCTGAGCAACTTAAGGTAGTACAGTGAATTCCTGATTTTGGATTCATCATTAAGTCTTGAAGAGTATATTTGCCTAGCTTCCACTAGATAGATAGAGAATGCTCTGTTTTGGTCTCTAGGTAGAATATAAACAGAAGACTTATTTCATGAGTGAATACTTTTGTATGCTATCACTAGTTGTTAAGTTGATTGTTATCCATTTGCAGGTTGAAAGCATAGTTCTGAGCATTATATCAATGCTCTCTAGTCCAAATGACGAGTCTCCAGCAAACATTGAGGCAGCCGTAAGTTCACCTAACAGTTTACTTTATACTTTGTGAAAAAAAAAAACTTTATACTGATTTGGTTTATGGGATCTCTACTTGTGGGCTGTTATAATATCAAATACTTCATGTTTGTGCCCTATTGTATATGCACTAGTTCGTAGTTGTAAAATGACAATAAGTTTATCTGTGTTACGACATGATAGCATGCTAGTATTAAAAATCAGTGCTGAGATGTCTCAAACAAGTGTCTTAGTGTCATCATTGCTGTGCCCAAACAAATTTTGATTTAATGTCCAGCAGTGAAAATTGAGTTCTGAGAGTTCTCAAATAACTTGTGTTACTCTCCTCAAATGTCATGAATTTATTATTTGCTTGATTCCGTTGGATATCTCATGCATCGATGCATCATCACTTTCATCCAGATATCCTTCTAGTGTTAATAAGATCAGGAACAAGTGCCAGCCCTGAGTTGCGTGAGGACTTTCTGTCACTACAATGTTGCAAAGTGTATCTCTTTTTTTTTTTTTCTGAAAACCAGTTATTTATCGTGCAGAAGGAATGGAGGGAGAAGAGGGAGGATTTCAAAAAAAAGGTTAGGCGCATTGTGCGGAAATCACAGGAAATGTTCTGAAGAAAATGGGAGTACGGGGGAATGTCAGGCTGCAAGATTTTGCTGCTAATCTCAAAATGCTCATCTGACACCAGCGTCTTGTGTATTTTTCATTTAGTGCCTGTTAATTGGTTATAGTGTTGCCTCCAGCAATGCTTTGGGACGTGGTCTGTTCTGGAAGTTCTGTTTGTATCATGTGGCTTGGGCTCTACTAATGTTGACAAACCTAAAATGCTACCAGTTATCGTAACTTTGGTGGTGAACCTGGTATAAGCAGGCGCCATTCATGTCAGCTAATAGTTGAGAAAACATATCAGTGAAATTGTGCAATTGTTAATGTAATGAGGCAGTTTCATATTATTACTATTGCTAATTAACTACAGTTTCTTGAATGCATTGCAGAGTAACCGACGAAATTATTGAACACAGCTTATACTGAACTCTGAGCGCAGTATGAATAGCAAGGCTCGTAAAATTACATATAAAAATCAATTGAGCTGTGTTGAATGCTACAATTTGATGTGCCTTCTCTGTTTCCATCCAATCACAAGAACAAAACAGGATCACACTGTTGTGCCGAGTATCAACATTTGATGAAACGAACAGTAGGCCGCTGTCAACGTACGTAGCTTTTCTATGATTGAATGGTTCCATCTTCCATAATCCATAAAAAAATAACACCATTAAGCACCAATTACAAGCAGATAGCATGTTACAATTGTCAAAAGGTATATAAACTATGAACCAGACCCATGAAAACGTCAGCACTGCAACAGTCTGCACTCCGTTACAACTCTCACTGAAGGCAGCCGGCCTAATGGGACCACTGTTTTTCACGAGTGTCTTGGACACCTTGTGGCAGTTGATGCCAAAATGTCACTTTCTGCCCTGGAAAAAGAAACAGGAACAGCAAGAAAAATAAACAAATATGTTTGATCATAGTGGGATTTGAACCCACGACCTTTAGATTCGGAATCTAACGCAATATCCGCTTTGCTATATGACCATGCTTGTCTTCCACACATTTACAAAATCTGAAATAGCGAAGGTATCAGAATTCACATGCTAGCCAATAAACATGGCTAGGATTAGTGTCATTCAAAAGCTGAAATGAAATGTTTTGATATGCATATACTGCAAATATGGTGGCCATTAGTTATCTCACAGGAAATAAAGCACAGATGACAGATATGAATTCCCAGTTGGCCGACAACAGGTTGCAATTCTGGTACTAACTTAGTAGTATAGGAAAAGGAAGTCATTTTGATAAGGTTTAGGCCAAATATTGAGAATATAAATCATAAATAACTTTTAAGTTGTTGAGTTTGGAAATGTGAAAACCATATGAATAGATTTGTCTTGAAAAATACTTTCAAGTATTAATATATCACTTTGTGATGAGTATTTTTACAAAAATATGAAGTCAAAGTTATACTTTAAAGAATGCAACTTCTAAATCCTATACGGAGGGAGTATGTGACTACAGTAGAGTAGATAAATAATACTACCTCGCCTCTACTTTATTTTAGTTTTGTTATGAGTCAAACTTCTCAAACTTTGAATGTTTATAAAAAAATACACAAACATCTATAACATCAAATGTCTTAATAGTGTTTATATTATTAAAATGAACTACAATGTGAAAAAAAAGGAAGTACATACACAATAAAATGATCCTAAATATGAAGGATTGTTCCAAGAAAGCACTTTCTCTTAAAAATACGTGTGGCCCTGTTTGGTACAACTTCATAAACTGTTGTGAGTTGTTTTTTGCAAAACACTTTTTTTCAAAATAGCTTCACGAAGGAATGGAGAGAAGTGAAGCTGAAAAAAAAGTAGTTTTTCACAGCTCTCTTCCTCGTTCCCTCACTCAGCCATGCAGTCATGCATGAAGCTGTTGGTGAAGTTGTTTTACCAAACAGTTTTTCAAACAGGTCGTCTTCACCAAAAAAACTGCTCATGAAAAAACAGCTTCAATGGTAAAGCTGAACTGTGTCAAACAGGACCTTAAGATGCACTAGAGTCTGGAGATTAAGTATCAGCCCAATCGTGTATATAAACAAATTATGAACAAGATAGCACCCAGAATCTTACTGCAACATCCAGTGAATGCTAGAAGCAGCCATACCAATATGAGTTACAGCTTTGTTCCTCCGATGAGGGTGTGCATGTTGAGCATCCCGAATCACCTGGTAGTAGAAGGGAAAGATCTAATATGTCAGATATGCACTGCAAATGTGATGTGCCAGCTTTCCTATCTGGGCCTTGTTTAGATGGTTTAAGGAGAAAAAAAAAAGCTGCAGCTTCGTTTTTATTTGGAAATAATTTAAAAACTATGCAATTAATTATTTTTTATTTATATTTAATGCTCTTTACATGCGGCAAATCATTTGTGACTAAAAGTCCTCATTTCGTTTGTATGTGGTAAATATTGTCCAATCGTCCCAAAGGCCAAATCATTTTTTACAACCAAACTGTGCAATTAGTTATTTTTTAATTTATATTTAATGCTCTTTATATGCGGATACAAATTTTTGGAAAAAGGGCCCTGGTGAAAACAAAGTGAGCTGCAGCCGGGACCGTGAGACTAAATGTGAGTCCCAAATCCAAATCATTTTTGTTTTTGAAAAAAGGGCCACAAATCCCAATAGCGAAGAAACAACTATTCAAGCAACCACGGCCACTACAGGATTTAAGGATTCCTCCTAATCTGACACTACACTAGCGTATCTGCACTGCAGTCTGCGTCTATAAGCCCGATCTGCGGAAGGGGATCCTGTGTGATGGGTCGATGGATTCCACAGGCCAGGGAAGATCGGATCACGGCGAAACAGAACAGATCATTGCAGATGAGATCCATTGATTGGTGTAGAAGTAGGTGTAAGCCGCAGCCCGCAGGGATGATAGGACGAGATGGGGAGAAAAGAGAGACGAAGTCTGAAAGGATCGTACCGGGTGACCTGCGAAGCTGGCGAAGAGACAAGAGAAGAACGCCTAAGCCGTGCTGCTTGGGTACATCGGCTCACCCTTCACCGGTTGAGCACGGGACCGCCGGTGAGCTTGAACATCTCGTCGATCCCGGTTGCCTGTCGCCGATGGCGCCGCCATCGGCGCCGGGGAGCGAAGCGAGTTAAGCGAAGTTGGTGCCTGCTGGCTGCTGCAGTGTTATTCGGCCCGGTGTCTCTCGGCCGGGTGGGGTAGACCTGTTGACCCCGGCGAGGCTCGTTAGAAATTCCGTCAAATTTTTTATTTTAAGTAAATATACTCCTTCCATCCTAAAAAGATGACGATATATAATATTTATATATTTAAATAAATTTATCAAAAACTAGATCTAAAGTTCTTTCTAATAATAGTACTAATTATGATACTATAATCGATAATATTTATTATTTATAAAAATTGCCGGTAGACGTTTCTCGGGAAGCGAGAACGACATTCTTTTTAGACAGAGGGAGTACTTTCCTTAATTTCTAATTATAAGATATTTTGGCTTTATGTATTTTTTTTGCTATGTATTTTTTTGCGGTACTATATCTAAATACATAGTCAAAGCAATCAATCTAGAATAAATGAAACATCTTAAGTATATGATGGAGGGAGTATGTCTGTACGTGGTAATGAAACCTAATACATATATAAATCAGAATCATCGTTAGATATGAGTTATTCTAATACGGATCTAAATGATAGGTATATATATGATCACATCAACCAGTTGAGATGGGTTACCCTCCACAACCATCGCTTTCTTAGGAGAAAGTAAAAGGATTCGTCATTTGCATACTAATTAGAGATCTTTCTAGGTTCTCGCTAAACCTCAGCGTTCGGGTTATCCGAATTTTCCAAGTCAGGTAATTTGGGTAACTCAAAGTTCAGGTAATGAAATTCGCTATTCGAACTTTATCAAAAAAAGATGCTACCTAAAATTTTGGGTACCCGATAATTTGGGTTCGGGTATTGCCGATATACCTAAATTTTGTAGTAAACAACAATCTACATAAAATTTCAGTACCAATTTATACATAATTTTAGTAGCAATTTTATGAAATTTCAACGATAATTTGTAGAGAATAATATATTACAATTACTTGTTCAAATAGAGAGAATCGTATACGAATAAAGTGATAGGTTTAAATGTTCAACTAACAACATAAAGAAATAGACACATGTTGAGGTAGTTTGGAATTCGTGTACCGGTGGATATTACCCGAATTACCCGAAATAATTTCGGGTAATCAGAATTGTTGTCCTAGATTAGGATCGAGTAATTCGGGTCTAGGTTTGGGTAATTTGGGTACGTGTATTTTGCCTAGACTTAGTTGTCAAATTACAAAATCAACCTTGTTGTCCACTGATGTCTCTTGTGTCCTTTGATATAACTCGCGTTTCCTCAAAGTTTTACGATATGTCTCGGTTTTACTCAGTGTCCCTCAGTATCTTCTATGTTACTCTGCATCACTTAACATGTCTCATTGTTGGATCATCCCTTAAAGTCACTTATTGCCATTTGGTGTCCTTCAACATTGTGTGATGTCTATCAGCATCACATCGAATCTCAACCCGCTTAATGTCCTCGAATGTCTCAAGACATCCCTTGATGTCCCTCAACCTTGTCATTGTCATCAGCCCAACTCCTTGGAGTTAAGGACGCCGTCGCCGTCGCCGCCACCTTGTTGAACCATTTAAGACACTTTTATAATGGCTTTCTATACTTCTTCTGTATTTTTTGTGACTTTCTACTAAGTTGACATCCAACTTTAGTGAGAGAGAGAGAGATACACCCTAACAGTTGCACTCAGTGCATGAGTGCTCTTCTTTCTAGAATGTATTGACCTACATGACATACGTTTTGAGTGTAAAGTTCTGTCCACGGTGATGGCCTACACACATGACATAGGGCTGTGATCTACTCAGTACTCCGTGGCTCACAATGAGGAAACAATAACAACATTAGAAATTGGCAATCTCAAAATACTTATATTTTTGTAAATAAGTACTCACATGACAAATTATGTGTACAATCAAGGCTTACTGCTAGAATCTGGCATCTCTAGTTATGCATAGCAATCCTCAGACACTTGCAATCTATCATACCGAGAGTATGACACAATGTTGTATCGTACTAGAATAATGTAGACAAATCTCATGGAAAAATCCTAGAGGATGATGATGAAGGAACCACAAGTAAATAGGATTTTGGAAAAAGCAACTGCAAATTATATAAGCATAGCTCCAAAAGAGTAGGAGAAGTAAATAGGATTTTGGAAAAAAAGCAACTGCAAGTTGTATAAGCATAGCTTTAAAGAGTAGGAGTGTCTATTGCTCTCTCATAACTCTACTTGATCCTTTAAGGCCACATACTTCTCGTCATACATAAAAGTCTAGTGTAATAGACATGTCTAGCCTAGTCTCTTAAGCGCTCTTGATTACTCCTTACAAGTCTAAGACCTCGTCCCTTTGTTTGTACGATGCCCTCCAAGATCCTCGTACGTACAGGTAGCTAGGCTAAAACCGTGAGATATGAGAGGTGGTAAATTATATCGCTTAGAAAACTAAGGCTAAAATTACTTATTTATATAAAAAGACGAGTTTTAAAAACTACTAAGTCTCTAGACATGCTCTTATCGAACGGTTCGTATGAACATAACACCGTCTAGAAAATGGGATGTGTGGCAACCTCACATAGCGTGACATCCGTCCTCACAGCTAAAATCAGAAAACCGGTGTGAGCAAGGTTGTTAGGATGTCAATTCGGACCTTAGAATCTCAAAATTTGTTATCCCATGGGATTAATGTGGGATGAAGCTAAAATTGTATGATTCTGTCAGTTTCAACATACTCTATGGGCCTGTAGGTGGGATCCTGTCGTAGTATTTTAATGAGCTCTACATGCATAGCTGTTTTGTAAAGAGGTTCACCAAAACAGCTTCAACTCTACCTTTTACAACTTGTATTATATGTTTTCAAGCTCTACCGAAACACCAAAATCTAGTCATGTTGTCTAGATTCAAGAACTCAATTATTTTTTTAGAAGCAGTGTTATTTTATGTTTTCATTTTGCAACATATAAAAATTATATATAAATGCCCATTTTACAAAAATCTTATAGGACACAATCCAACTCTACAATTGGATCGACGGAAGTCGCAAGGCCTGATAGATACCAGCCCATCCTGCCCTTCGCAAAAACGTGAACCGACGCCGGCAAACTGCTCGGCAGGCGGCAAAATTTCCAGCCCAAAGCGCCCAAAGAGACACGATTTCGCACGGCTTGGCGGCTTCCCGCTCACATTTTCGGCTCCCGCACCCCCGCTTACCGCCTAAACTAACCTGGAATCCGCGGCATCACGCGTCCCCACGCCAAACCACCCCCGCGCGCTGAAATCCCAGCCGTCCCCCGCATCCAACGCCTCAGAGACTGCCATCTCAGCGATCCGCACCGCCACCGCTTCCACCAATCGCGTCCCCGCCTCACCTTCCTATATAATCCCCACCGCATCCTCCCTCCAGAGCACACAGCCGAAAGCCACGAGCACTCGCCGCCTCCCACCAAACAAATTCCCAATCCGCCGCTTCCTAGCTCGCGTTCGCGTCTCCATTTGATCGATCCCTGATGGCGCCCAAGGCCGAGAAGAAGCCCGCCGAGAAGAAGCCGGCCGAGGAGAAGGCCGAGAAGAAGCCCAGGGCGGAGAAGCGCGTGCCGGGCAAGGAGGGCGGCGAGAAGAAGGGGAAGAAGAAGGCCAAGAAGAGCGTCGAGACGTACAAGATCTACATCTTCAAGGTGCTCAAGCAGGTGCACCCGGACATTGGTATCTCGTCCAAGGCCATGTCCATCATGAACTCCTTCATCAACGACATCTTCGAGAAGCTCGCCGCCGAGGCCGCCAAGCTCGCCCGCTACAACAAGAAGCCCACCATCACCTCCCGGGAGATCCAGACCTCGGTCCGCCTCGTCCTCCCCGGCGAGCTCGCCAAGCACGCCGTCTCCGAGGGCACCAAGGCCGTCACCAAGTTTACTTCCTCTTAGGCTGTCCCCGCACGGTGCTACGGTCCCCTGTTTCGTTTCCTCGCATGTTTAGGCCAGTGCTAGGTTGCTCGTGGAACAATGTAGAATTTGTTATATCTGCTGAATGATGAATCAGTTACCCTTGTGAAAGTTTCTAATATTTTGCAGTCTTGCTAATATAACTTGCTTCAAATCTCGGGGAGGTTGTGAATTTTGATTTTCTGTTCCATTTGGTGCTGTTTAAATTTGTGATGACAGCCAATTTTTTAACCGTCGAATATGCTTGTGAATTGTGAGATAAATGGTCTGGACTATGTAATGTGCTTAGGGTTTTATAAATTGCTAATGGGTAGGCAATATTTGTCACAAAATGTTTGAGAGGGAACAGTAGACAGGAAAAAAGGGAACAGCAAGAGAAACAGGCTCAGGTAAGTGAAAGAAGGGAGGGAGAGAATAAAACAGGAAAGAAAAACAAAGGCCACAAAGGCATAACAACAACTGTGGCTCACTCCTTCCATGCCTGCTGAATTGCCTGAAGGCCTTCTCTGATTGCCACAAGCAGCTGTTTTGCAGTTTGCGCTCTCACACTATTTTGCATCTTTCTTTCCACACATTCCAAGCTGTGTAGATGATAATTGTTGCTTGCTGGTTTTGTGCGCTGTGTCTTCCTGGATTCAGCTTAGTCCACCATTCACTGATCTTTGTCACATTTTGGTTCAGCTGCAGCTCCTCCACTCCTTGGCAAATCAGTTTCGCAAATGAACAGTTGGCAATCATATGTGAGTGTGATTCCTACTTGGTGTAGCATAATTTGCAAATTAGGTTTGCCTGCCCACCCCCCTTGCGTTGATTCTGTCCGCCATCATTTTCTTTGGAGCAGAAGCCAAATGAAGAAGAGACACATAGGTTCAGTCCAGAAAGAAAGCACCAAAGAATGGGGCGTCATATGCCGATCTGGCAGAGTATTATCCTGATGCTCCCAGTCTCCAAGAGCACTCATCCTCCTGCGGCTGTAAATGTACATGTATTTGGGTCCACAGATCGACGAATTGATGAAGTTCTTTGTCTGAGTTGATGCGGTTTAAGCCATGCATCCATCTTTTTATTGCCGCTGCAGCCTTATGATTTTTGCGCCTTTGCAAGCTTATAACAATCTGGAGCAACATCTTTTGGTGCTCTTCCGTTCAGCCAGTTATCCTGCCAGAATGACAAATGTTTGAGAAGGAACAGTAAATAAATCAGCTGCCACTATGCAAAATTCGATCGCCTGGCTTGCGGCAATCTTTGCCTCGGGGTCAATTTTCATAATTCATTTGGACATTAATTAATAATTTGTACTCATGGACTTTTAACTGAATCTACCATCACAAATTGCAAGAGAACGATAAAAAGCTTTGTGTTGTTTTCAGAGTTTGGACGATTTGTGGAACCATGCACCTGATAGGAGGCCCATCTTTGTTCTCTTCTTTATGGGAGGAACTTGCAGCTTTCCTTTGCGGTTGCCTGTTGGGATTGAGGGAGGGACTTTTATTGCTGCTACTGCAATGCTTAGTGAAGGCTGAAATCTGGTTATTCATTTTTCCAGCATGCAACATTGAGGTGCAGTCTGGTGTGTTCCTCATGTAAGGCTAAAAAGACGATGACAAAGCAAACAAATTTACCAATAGCCTCTTGGATACCGATTTGTTATTATCACACAATTGAGTGTTCAGATTCATCTTCCATGGAATAATAACATGTTTCAAGCATCGAATAAATCTCATCACTCTGATGATGCCTCCGGTCTCCATTGGAGAAGACATGGACCTTTTCCTGGATCTCAATCCAACTGCAGCCGGTGATCCTCTTCAGCCCCTTCTCTTTAATCTCCCTCCTGATCATAGACACACTTTGCCAGCTTCCTGATGCAGAGTAAACATTTGACAGAAGAATATAGGAAGATGTGTCCTTTGGATCCAATGCATGAATGCGCTTTGCAATGCTCTCAGCCAGCTCGTTGTTCCAATGAATCTGACAGCCCCCTACCAAAGCCTTCCAGAACCCAATGCCTGGCTCAAAGGGGAGCTCCTCAAGAAACCTCTTGGCATCGTCGAACCGCTTGGCACGAGATAGTAGATCAACCACACATGCATAATGATCAGGTTTTAGTATGCCGGGTTGTTCCATCTCTGCGGTCTTGAACAATGCATAACCTTCATCAACGAGACCAGCATGGTTGCAACCAAACAGCAAGCCGAGAAGAGTGACATTATCTGGCTTGAGGCCCGTTGCTCTCATCATCCTGTAAGCATCCAAAGCCTCCTCTCCCTTCCCATTCTGTGCATACCCGCAGATCAGCGCGTTCCAGGAGACCGCGTTTTTCCGATTCATCTTTTTGAAAGCCAAAACACTGTCCTCCAAGCTACCGCACCTGGCATAGAAGCTCACAAGAGAATTACCAATATAAACATCAAGCTTGCCCAAGAACTTGATGGCTGATGCATGAACGCTTCTGCCAACACCAAGTGCCCCTGCATTGGCAACAGAAGTGAGCACACAGGGGAAGGTGCTTTCATTCGGCGGGACACCTTCTCGGCACATTTCCACGAACAGATTGACAGCCTCCTCACTCAGACCGGTTTGACTGCAACCTCCGATCATTGCGTTCCAGGAGACCACGTTCCTCTCTGGCATGCGCCGGAACAACCGGTCTGCTTCATCAAACATCCCATTCTTCAGCAAACCGGCAATGAGGGCGGTGTAGGAGACCACATTCGGCCCACGGGTGTCATCGAGCGCGCCCTGGGCCTCCCTCATGGCGCCCATCTTGCCGTAGTGGTCGAGGAGGGCGCTGCCGACGAAGACGTTGGAGCAGAGGCCAAGCTTGGCAGCGCAGGCGTGGAGCTGCACGCCG
This sequence comes from Chrysopogon serrulatus, assembly GCA_015844335.1. NCBI lineage: Eukaryota > Viridiplantae > Streptophyta > Magnoliopsida > Poales > Poaceae > Chrysopogon > Chrysopogon serrulatus. The sequence continues at coordinate 38,759 of JADLZL010000838.1, read as the reverse complement.
ACGCGCGGGGCTCGAAGAGCGGTGGCGGAGCGCAGGACGGTGCTGAAGGTGAAGTCGTTAGGCATGACGCCGTCGGCGAGCACTTGGGAGAACAGTGAGAGGGCGTCGCGGTGTCGTCCGCGGCGGGTGAGCGCGCCGATGGCGGCCGTGGCCGAGACAACGTCCCGGTACGGCATTCTGTCGAGCAAATTGCGCGCTAGTGACAGGGCAGTGCGCCGTGGGCAATGAAGGCGGACCCACCTATAGGGCGAGGTAGGGCGGCCACCCTACCTCCCCTCCGGACAGATCCCGCAGCTGACCCCCGCCGCGGTGCCGCTGGCTCCGCCCCTCCGGACTGCCAGCAGGCGATATCGCGAGTTGGAGGATGCGAGGTTGAAGACGAGGCGAGAGGAGAGAGACGACAGCGAGACAGCGACAGGCCGGAAGCGGCGACGATCGTTTAGGCCTTTTGGGTTGTTACGTGGGCCTTCTCCCACATCCCTCGTCGTCGCCTCCTCGGCTCGGTTGCCCTTCCCGCTGGGCTCGACTGATTCCGGGTGTTCGGATGCGGCTTCATGGGCCTTCACTCACTTCACCCATCTATCCTAGTGCGTTTCGGCCTTTAGGCCGCTGTCAGAGAGACGCAGTTTGTGTAGAGCACTCATTGACCTATACAGGACAAACAGAAAAATTGTTGGGTGATCTCAACTCAACACGGTACTGGTAGAGTAGAGTTCAATAGTAGACTCTCTTCGCATGTTATCCCGTCAGATGTCCGAACCTCCACTATGATCTCCTGCAACTGCAACAACGGTGTGCGGCTGACGCATGTTCTCTGCAACTGTTGTACCGGACCGCGTCGGAGAAAACCGATCCCATTCCCATCCCTTCCGTCCTCTCCCTTCACGGCGGCGTGCGCTGGACCGACGAGGTACGTGAAGAAAAGAAGTGCACGCAGCAGCAGAGAAAAGCAAATGGATCAGTGGCAGGAGTACAGTCTCCGTGACCCTGGCGATTCGATCCGCGCGTACACGACTCCAGCTCTGTTTGAGCAGAAAGATCGGACGACACGTTGCACGCCTCCGACGCGTGCACTGCTCAGTTTGCAGACGCACCCGCACTAAACAACAATAACTCTGGTGTTTTCCCTGCACTTGGAGACGGATGTGGACTTTTTTTCCCGAGCTCTAAATGACATGCCAGGTAAGGCAGGACAGGAGTGCCTCTGCACCTGTATTATCCTGCTCCTACCGACCAAGCATCGTTGGCTCCGCCAAATCTGCCACCCTCCAAATTAAAGAAACATGCGTCGGCGTCCAGTACGATGGAGCGCCTCTGGACAGGAGGAATGCAGGAGACGATACCGGGTATCTATCTGCATGAACGAACGCGAGCCATCGATTGCTCGCCTGACAGAAAGCTCGTCCGGCCACGGCGGTTAATCAGTGCGCTACGCTTACCGGGGCGCGGTAAAGACGAGGAATTCTCTTCTGTGAAAAGGCGAAAACAAGCACACACGCGGGAGAGCAGGGCGACGAGCCGCGCGCGGATCTCGACGCCTGCCCGAACCGTCCGGCGATGTGGCGCGCCCGCACCGCACCGCCCCGTCTCGTTCGTCTCCGGCTCCGTGGGTCAAACGCAGTCGCGATCCCCCGCGCGCTCCGGTAGCTTCCGCCGGCCCCCCCCCGGTGTCGCCGCCCGCCCGTCGTGCGCTCTCGCTTTCCGCACCGCACCTGGCGCGGCATTGCCGTCTCATCGTCCCGTAGCCGGTGGAGCCTCCCGCTTGTCGTCACCGCCTGTCCCCGTGGTTAAACTTCCGGTTCCGGTGTGATTTCTTCAAACTGCACGGGGAGCAGCTGACGAGTGGGCCACTCGCACTGAACGGCTTTGATTATACTATCAGCGTAAGCGTGGTTCTGTGGTGGCCCCTACCCTCTGTCACGTGGCTCGGATTAGTATATACTTGTCTCATCTTCTCCCATGCATATGCATGAGCAGAGCAGCGGGTTGGAACTCGGAGGCCCCAACCCAAGTGTGCAGGACAGGGATTGCAGCCTTCCCCTGCACGCAAATGCTTCCAAATGTTACCAACATCAGCGCGGCATACCCGTGCTCGATCCACTCACATGATGCACATCACAAGATTATTATTTATTTTGTATGCCCTGCGCATCAGACATCAACGCAGAACGTTAGAGCCAGTAAACAAATCGTTGGAAACTTGGAACGGTCTGGAGGGAGTCTTTAAGCTGTAATTAAGCATGAGGTACTACACACTTTTTACGGTGCGGTGGAGAGGCTTGGACCAGCAGGGACTGCCATTTTTCCTGGCCTTGGACTCGCCGGCGTGTCTGGTCAGCGTCGATTCGCCATCCCCCAGGCGTGTGTGTGGTCTGGGCCTCGTGAGTCAAAGGCGCAAGTTAAAACAAATTGCTCCGTAGTACTCTACTCACTGGCAGCGCTAAACCAGCTGCCATTTTCACCATCCTAGAAGTCTTTGCGACCCGGCAATCCTCATTAGCTAGTCAACACCGACAGTAATTAAGCTCCTGTTTTAAGAACTACTAGCAGCAGCACTTCCCATCGTAGCAGCACTTAACCCACCAGGACGACCTGCTCTGCCATAGTTGACCTCAAGAGCCAAAGAGGAACCAAGGAGAAAACAACAAGATCATCCATTTTTTTTTCCCTCTCAGAGTTGCCTTTCACAATCACAGGCTCCACAGTTTCACTTCGGTTAGTGTAACAGACACCAAGCCACACATACGGTGGCAGTGCAGCTGGTCCTAGCACGATTTCAATGCCTGCATTGCAGTGTGCGCTGCGCCTCTGAGCCCTTTCTTTTGCACCTTCCCTTGTGTCGCACTCGCGCCATTTAAACCGCTACGAGGAGCTCGCTAGTCTAGCTAGCTAGCTAGTGCTCCGCCATCGAAGACGCCGGTTTGGTAAAGCATGGCGGTGGTGGTGGCGGGCAGCAGGGCGAGAGCGGAGCCGGCGAGGAGGCTGCAGTGGCGGGAGCAGCAGGAGCCCAGGAGCCCCGAGATGGCCGCGCCGCAAAGGCCGCCCAGGCCGCGCCCGGCGAAGGCGGCGGTCGTCTACTACCTGGCGAGGAACGGGCACCTCGAGCACCCGCACTTCATGGAGGTCGCCCTCTCCGGCCCCGACGGCCTCTACCTCCGAGGTACGACACGAATGCTTCCCTTGCCGTCTTGCGCCAGCTTCTCGTGTTCTCGTCGCATTTTGCCTTCCATTGTAATGCCGTTGCTTTTGTGCGTAGATGTGATCGACCGGCTCGACGCGCTGAGAGGCAAAGGGATGGCGCGCATGTACTCATGGGCGTCCAAGAGGTTGGGACGGCGCGTCTTCTCTCGTTCTGGTCAATGCGGCAAACTAGTGCGATGCACCAGGCCGTGACAATTGACATGTCTCGCGATTTCGCTGCAATGCAGGAGCTACCGGAACGGCTTCGTGTGGCACGACCTGGCGGACGACGATTACATCCACCCGGTGGTGGGCCGGGAGTACGTGCTCAAGGGCACCGAGCGCCTGCACCCGGTGCCCCCGGCGCTGCTCGACGCGGCGGCCGCGGCGTCCTCGTCGTCGTCCGGATCGCAGGACACGCCCACCTCGTCGTCCTCTGCCAGGTGGGAGACGCGCGGCAGGCCGGCGCAGCGGAAGAAGAGCGCCAGCGCGGCTGACCTCGGCGAGTACGTGGTGTACAAGGGCGAGGAGCGCGCCGCGGACGCCGCGACGCAGACCGAGGACGGCGGCCGCGGGCACGGGCACGGCCACCAGAGGCGCGCCCCTGGCCCCCACCGCGCAGGAGGAGCTGAGCAGGGCGGAGACGTCGCCGCCGACGGCGTCGACGAGCCCCGAGACGCTGGAGGCGCTGATCAAGGCGGACGGGCGCGTTGTGGCGGCCGTCAGCGGCAGCGGCCGCGCCAGGGCGTCCTCGGTGCTCATGCAGCTCATCTCGTGCGGGTCCGTGTCCGTGAGCGACGCGCGCGCCTCCCCGGTAATGCCGCGCGCGCACCAGCACCAGCACCGCTCCCGCCGCCCGCCCCGCCCGCCGGCGTCCACGGCCGTGGAGCTGCCGTCGTCGTACCGCGCCAAGATCGTGGAGGACAAGGAGTACTTCAGCGGGAGCATCATCGAGACCGCCAAGCGCTCGCCGCCCGGCGACGTGGCGTCCCAGGACCTGGCCGTTCTCCGGCGGTCGTCGTCGTACAACGCGGAGAGGTAAGCAACAACATCCCATCCATCCCTGTCGCAATCATTGACACGGCGGCGCAAGCGGCTGGCGTGCCGGAAACTGATCCGTCCCTTGCGCGAGACGCCTCTCGCTCGTATGCCAGGAGCAGGATGAGCTGCCACTGTTGCATTGAACCAACCAGCCTGTCATAGTCGGGAGTTTAAGGCTCTGGCTCGCCCATGGCGGCAGCTGAACACACCACGCCATTGCCGTACGCGCGAGATACGCCCGCGTAGTGGTCACCTCCATAAATAGAAGTAGGTCTCGCGGAGCTGTCGCGCACCAGGCACCACGGCACTGATCGCTGGGACGGGGACGGGGTAGAGAATTTCGTCAGGAAGGAACGGCCGGGGCTTCAATTCTTGGCCGGGACCTGCTCGTGCCCCTGTTCCGTGCGATCTGCCTAGCTAGGCAGGCTCTCTAACGTTTAAGAAGGATTAGACTGAAGCTACTCCTCATAAAACTGGTTAGTACTGCACTGTTCGTTCTTTGAAAGAGTAACCTGATGACTGATGTGGTCAGGCATTTCAAACCTCTGCTTTGAAGCAGTGGTCCAGATGAGCCCTAATCGGGGTTTGAACAACCTGCATTTACGAGTGCCTAGAAATAAGTGATTGTACATACACTCACTAGACTATTGCCATGTGCGATGTACGAGAATAGTGATGATTATATGATCTGAGCCGTGCTGAATACTGAATACTGAATACTGAATACTGGCAGGGTGATAAAGCTGGAGCTGGCAAAGGAGGCCGGGGACCTGCATGACCGCTGCATCCCGCGGAAGCCCAAGGGCAGCAAGAAAGACGGCGGCTACCTGGTCATCTCCTGCAGCGCGCAGGGGAATAATAAGGGATGACGTGCGCGTCTTCGTTCGTAGCGTCTGGCCGTCGTCCTCCGGCAATGAGCTTAGCTGGTCCCGCGGGCGAAAACGGCGACCTGGCGTGTGTGCCTTCTTTCTTGCGTCGGGAATAGTAGATAAAGTGTCCAGTAGTCCAGTTTGATGATGTCGTCTGCTTGTTAGATGCTGATATCTGAATGCCTGTGATTTCCGTGTGAGCTAGTAGCACTTTCATGTTAATACGTGTTCTGTCTGCCTCGTTGTCTGAACTTTTTTTTTACTGCTCAGTGATCTGATTCTCTTCTGCTGATGGGTGTAAAATTATTCCTGGCGTGTTCACCAACTGTACCGTATAGGCGTGATGAGCCCAGGCCGTGCTGCTGCGTGAATCGTGATGGATGCAGTACATACATGACTACATACATGGTAGCACGGTGCCGATGCGTTATGCTATGATTACTTCCCGTCCTCAGATTCCTCCCAAAGTCCCCATTTTTGGATACGTAGAATCTGAGCAAAGCAGTACTCGATTCGTGTTACTTCATCCTACCCCAGCACTTGAGATGGCTTCTCTGGTTCTGGGGAGAGGCTCTTCAGTGAGGCTGTAAATTTTTGGTGGGCTATGGCAAAACTAATAACCTCATGATCAGACAGTTCTGTCCCTACTACTATTACTACTTCACCTTACAATTTGTCTGCCTACAAACTAATAGAACGGTCCCCACGATGGGAGTGGGATCAGCTCAGGCTCCTCCTGAAGCCTGATCCATTTCCTCTCACATCAATCTCTTTCATGACTGATATTTCGGCTGTAGCAGTGGGTACAACATGATTAGTAAGTACTGTACTACTAGTAGCTTGCAACGGTGGTAATCTTGGGGAAGATGTGGCGCATATGAGTGACAATAGACCAAAATCTTTTTCCAGGTAGGTACACACTGGCTATGTCAGTAGGCATAATTGTAGCGTTGGGATAATCTACGGGATGCCCTAGTCTCAATTGGACAGTATCTAGAGACCTAAGTGCTATAAGAATTTTGGCTTCCAATGGACGGTTGTCATCTAGATTTATTGGTCATGTTTAGTTAAAATTTACATTGTTTTGTTTCCTTATGAGTCTAGATGTTATGTTGGATTTTAGCTAATTATGTATGGTGGTCTTCGGGCAAAACAATGTAATAATTGGTATGATTCTTCTATCTTGGATAGATAAGGCTAGATATAAACTAGTGTGGCGGCTTGCACTCATCAAAGACTTATGGGTCCCTTATCAAAACTAACAAACAAACAAATAATTTATGGGCCTGAATACCGGTGGTTCCAAGTTGCAACAAGACACAAGTTACCCAGAGCTTTAAAACGTTCGGCCTAGCTATTCCAGGAGCAATAGTTGGGCCGGAACAGATTCCTGAAACCTGGAACGGCCTAGTTTTAAGGTGGTTGGACTCTCTCTGGAAGTTTGGATGAACTTTATCACATCACAGACGAGGAACCTGTGCTTTGCTGCGAGTTTTGCATGGGAAACGTTTCACAGGGCGGCACTGACTAGAGGAGAAATGCTAGTTAAAACGAGAAATCTAACTGAACCACCAATTGACTGCAAGTCGGCAACAAATGAATAGCAATATAACGACAGCTTTACTTCAACGAGCAAAAGCTAAGCTTCATTTGATATTTATCTTTTCCTTCTTCCAACCTCTGTTCCTAATTGTCGATATTATCATCCACGTATCAAAGGATAAACCTCACCCCCAAATGAGGAGCTACTTCAATGATTTATTCATCCTCCTTAACTCTTGAAAATTCTTGAATTCGATTGCATCTCCTCGTTTTTATGTCTTCTTAGCAGTTGCTTTGGGCTTATGAGCCATCAACGTATCTTAGCTTCCGATATATATTGGGCTTATGACCTCCCAAATTTGATTGCCAAAGCTGCTTGGCGCCCAGCATGTCTGCCATCCCGACGACGAAGAAAGCTTTGTACGCGGATGAGCAACTAGTTGGAAATGACGTACGGTTTCGGTAATTTGGGCGTTCTAATTTTATTTCACTGAACCACCAACTGAGAATTGAGTCATTGATGCAACAAGCAGTAACACAATATATTGACAATTTTACTTACAACAAATGAATTGAACCGGCCACCAATAACTTTACAAAGGGGAAAAAACAACAATTAAATCCAAGAACAACCTATGAAACTAAGTTAATCATCAAAGAATTCCATTTCATGTCCAGGTTCCAAAATTTAAGCCACCATTCATTTATACAACTCCGAATCACCACGCACGCATCCGTCTGTGCACGCTACGCTATACAAGCAGGTTGAGCAGCTGAGGCTCCGAGCCGCGATCATCATCCGGCTGCTGTGGACCTTGGCCACCGTCGCAGCCGCTGCCGTCGTCCAACGGCGGCAAGTTGAGGTCCGGCATGTCGCGGTCCGGCGGCGCGCCTCGTGGTCGTCGTCGTGCGCGGGTGGCGGCGCCTCGCCCCTGTGGCGGCGCATGTGTCCGCCGAGCGCCTGGCCCATGGAGAACTCGAGGCCGCAGACGGCGCACTCGTGCACCCGCGCCCTGTCCCTCTCGGCCTCGGCCGCGGCGGCCGCCGCCGGGTCGCTGAGCATCCGCGCCTGCAGCCGCGTGTGGCTGGTGCGGTGCCCGCCGAGCGCCTGGAACGACGGGAACCGCTTGCTGCACGTCTTGCACTCGAACACGCCCTCGGCCGCCATGGCCCTGCGTGCCGCAGCCGACGACGGCCCGCCGGTGCCGGTGCCGGTGCCGCCGCCGGCGGCCACCGACGCCGACGACGACGACGACAGCGTGAGCAGCGCCTCGGCGTGCGCCCGGAGGCCCTCCATCTCCTTGCTCTCCTCCGCTTCGTGTCTCGTAAGCGTCATGACCATCGAGAGATCAACCAACCCCTGCCGGTTCTCGGTTCTCCTCCTTTATATTATTATTATTTTTTTTTGTAACTACAAAATTCCACTCTTACGCGCACGTACGTGTTCATATATAAACCGGGGCGAGCGCGCTTGCGTGTGAGAGGCTGTTTGTGTGTGACAGAGATGACTGGGCAGGGGTATCTGTGATCGATCGATGATAGAGGCGTTCACGTCAGGGTTTGTGTGCGAACTGGCCATCAGGCCAGCCGCTTGGATGTGATGAGGCTTGGACACGAAGAAACGTGACGCGGTCGCACTCGTACGTGCTAATCACATTTGGTCGTCGCCGGTGGCGCTCGCGCGGCTCGGATCGGAACACATGGTTAATTAGGTGTTGCGTGCTTTGCCACGCGTCCAGAAGCTTTATTTTTCGTTGCACACTCGCTCGCTCGTTCAGATGGCGCGATCGCATCCTGGATTCCTGGGCATGGCGGCGTCGCAGGAACTCGATTGATCCTACGCGACCGGCTGACTCTGGACGGACCCACAGGCAGTCTCTTTTACCTGCACTTTAATTTCCACTGGTCGCTTCCAGCTTGTGTAGTGCAGATGATGATCTACTCCACGTGCACGGCCGGCCGGGAACGTTTCATGCATGTGACGTCAGCAACATATCAGTCGGCATTCGCGTATGTATGATCGGTTGGTTAGAGTACTTGTTCACCGTCGACCAAACTTGTGTCATTGTGTGTACGTACATATACACGCGTACGTCGCTTGCACACATGCATGTCCATTCTTGAGTCTTGACCATTGGTTCCGTGAGTGTTCGTGCATACCTTGACGAATCGAAAGTGCGGCGAGACCATTTCTTCACGGCAGAAGACGGCACAGCGCGGCGGCGCTACGAGCGAGCATGGAGCTAGCCCAGGAGGACGACCGAACGAACCGCGAGGCGACCTAGCTAATCCATCGGCGTTTACCACCAGTCAGAACACCCCGCATCGTTTAATTTAGGCCTTGTTCGGTTCGTAAATGTTAGAAAAAGTTGCAACTGTAGCATTTCGTTTGTATTTGACAAATATTGTCTAATCGTGGCTCAACTAGGCTCAAAAGATTCGTCTCGTGATTTACAACAAAACTGTATAATTAGTTATTTTTTACTAATATTTAATGCTCCATATATACGGGTAGAAATTGATGTGATGGAGAGAAAGTGGAAAAACTTGCAACTTTCGTGCGAAGTGAACAAAGGGGACCACGTCGGCCGCGAGTTCACACGGGCCTGCGCGGGGCACACGCTGCGGCTGCGGCGGCGGACGTAGCAGCTACGTAAGCTGTGATGCACGGATGCGCGAAGCAGGCGAGGGCGAGGCCAATGCAAGCAACAGGCGCCGACCGCCGGCGAGCCGCCGTCAGTTGGCCTGTGTGCGTCAGTGCGTGCGGGTGCGGCAGCCGACAGGCAGATTTTGTAAAAAACCGACGCGGAATTCCGCTCAGCTGGCTGACGTTTTCGCTGGGTTATCGTGTGCGCTTTTCTTGGGCCGGAAGCAGAGTACGAGTAGTCCGCGAAGCGAGTTCGTGGAGTGTTCTCTCTGGAACGCTCATCCAAGAGGTTTCTTGTTCTTGGTCAGAATTCTGGACACACGGGATCTGGATTCTGGAAGATAGCAGATGATCAGCTAGACACTGCAGGTGCGAGTCAACTTGGGCTCTTCCATCTACACAGTGGATTTGATGGGGATGTGCATGTCGTCATGCAGGATATGCCGATGATGCGAGGGTTCAACCGGACGGGCCTCACGCGAAACGGCTGGTGGTACTGGTAGTGACATACATTTCTTTTGGAGTAGTTGTCTGTTTTGTTGCGATTGGAGGGTTTTTCTGAAGTCCTTGTTATTTAAAATTGAAAGTCCGTTGCGATGATTGGAGGGTTACTGGAGCAAGTATTACCGTCACATCGAGGAGCAGCAGCAGGTGGTTACAACTTACAACTAGGGAATAATGGAGGAGGAAAAGCAAAAGCCTAACACTATGACATGTGAGCGGATTTGACTTATAACTTTTCAAGGATTCCTTTTATATTATCCATAATTACGTGCTCCGAAAGGCAGAGAAGGTAGAAGGTAGAGGATGGGGTGGGAAATCACCGGAAGTAGAATTTCACCGGGCTTTTCATGTTGTCCCTTTTTCTTGCGAATTAACGGTTCTCATGTCATGTGTGTTGATTTTGAGAGCGCCCAAACGTGTGATCGTCGGTGGGTTCAACGTTCTACACGGGCGGAATGAAAAATCTCTGGGCTTCATGCCATCTTCGAACGCGGATCTCGTCATTTTCTATTGTCCATGGCTTTCATGCCGTCTTTGAACACCGTCTTTGAAAAAATATATATATGTCGAACATCTAGTTTGCGAAATATTCAGACTTTTCTTTTATTCGGATTCTCGGTCCCCTTTCGGACATGGACCTAATCCTGCCTTCATCAGTTCCACCCCTACTAGTACAACCTGACCTGAATGTGTGTGCTTTGGCGACGTCGCCACTCGCCAGGATCCATCCACTTCTGCTGCTAGTCCTTGGAAGAAGGTTTGGTTGGATGCAAAAACACGACCCATGACCTGAGAGTAGCAGGCACGCATACGTGCAGGACTCAGGGAGGAAAGACGGTCGTATCCACCCACTCCTTGTGCCGCCGGCGCACGGGAACGGGTACTCCGGAAGGAGCACAAAAACTTGTGAAAACTCGCTGATTTTTGACCGGAGCCGTCCGGTCCACTCCACACGTGGGTGGCCCAGCTTCCATCACTACTTCACCAGCGGGGCAGCGCTGTGCGGCTAGATTTGTGCTGATAAACGTGATTGGGATTTCGGCGACGCATGTTTTGTTTTGGTGCCACAATTCAAGTTACCATCTGCATCATTGCAAAGATAAAGGTAGGTCGTATCTACATTGGAGACTCAGCTGTCAGCTCGGACGGTTGTTAGACAGCTAAGCATGCAGTAATAGTTCTCATTAGGAAACATTATATTCAGATTGTTCCTGAGAGCAGTGGGTCTCTGGAGTGCTCCGTACAGTAGTACAGTGATTGAAGTTGGATTGTGCCTTCTACAGTTCAAATGGCAGAAGTACGCTGCGTCAGAGTTCACACACAACCCATGTTTCCAAGGCATACCCTTGTCAAGCAAGTAAATCGTAATCCACCTGTTACAAAGAACACAGGAAAGATTGAAAGGGGACCTAATTGTCACGTAACAGACAGAAAGAGACCCTGATAATAATGGAAGGAAATTCAGAGGGGCAACAGAATTACAGTGCATCAGCAGTGCTGCCCTGGATGCACCAGTCTTTGCATGTTTGCTTTCTCAAGTCTGACATATACCAGTACTGGAAATTGGCAAGCAGATGACCAGGTATTGCATTTCACTTCCTACATATGATGCCTTAAACTAAATATATAAACATTACATGACACACACCTGCTAACAGACAGCTTTAACTGATCAAATTATATAAGGCTTATCTGAAGGGGTAAAAGTTCCATATATTCTAAAACCTGTGATAGCTTCAGCTGATTTACAGAAGCGAGAAATGCCACCACACATTAACAAAGGGAGCTAAACACACCACGTATCATCTCAATTCCCAGGAATCAGGAAAAGAGTTTAATTCACAAAACCAAACCATATATGCAATATACATGCAGACAGCACGCCACCGAAAACTGCTCGCATGACAGTTCACTCAAAGTTGGACACAATGTAGACTTTTTCTTTAATCGGACAGAGTATGATTTTTAAATAGAAATACAGCAGCATCAAATTACAGATGCATACATCAATCTCGACCATAGCAACACGGCAAACAGTGGTACCATACTGCTATATGGTAGCACCTCTTATTCCACTTATCGCACATGGGCAACTCAGTTTTCAGGGACACACAAGCCCATTACATGACACTATAAGATAAACTGGTTCAGGCATAATCTCTTCAGAGAGTTGCACGAATCACACACATAACACAATCAGAAGCACATACTTGGGGTTGGTGCAGGAGAACCCCTAGCAGCTGAGCCCGTTATCTTCGTCGCAAGAGGATCCCATGCCTTGCCTTCAGTGTCGCTGCAATGTCCATTCTTGTTTGGATACATAACAGTATTTGTTGAAGAATCACCAGTACCCTTTGCCGCCTGATTCCTTAGACGGATGCGCTCAGCCCTTGACCCAATAGTCTGGCCAACAATGGAGGCTGCTATGGTGAATGCCATTGCAGTCCTGGGCATCACAACAGACTTCCTCAACATTGCAATGAACGGAACAGCGGCATGGACAGCTGCAAACCACTGAGGAGAAAACTTCTTGGTGTGCTCCCGCCAAACCCCAAGAGGGATGTTTGCCGCCATCCCAAGTAGTGCAATGGCTACCATCTTTGAGGGCAGGGGCTGTGGTCGGAGGGATTTCACAAGCGCAGTTCGTGCAAGGGCAGCTCGGACAGCAACCACAGCAGGTGGGCACTTCAGCTTCATACCAGCTGGTGGCTGTAAAGCCTTGGCGACGAGGGGCAAAACACCACTCATTGCCCGGTAAGAGCGCGCAAGTGGGCACTGGCCATTTTCCAACCACTCATCGCTGAATGCCTCGTGTGATGGTGGGTTGACTCCTTTTTGCTGAAAAAGGAATGCATGGAAGAGAATGAGAACACTGATCCAATAAATTAAAGCAAGCAGAATGAGATAGCTATGGTTTTCAGATCAACAATAACTGCCTTTGGATATAGCAGTAATGGATAACTAGGAATGTTCTGAGTTTGATGAAATGTAAAATAATTAACATTACACATTGAAACTTGGGTTCATATTAGGATGGATAGAGTCAAATAATATATATAGCCATAACGTATCATCAGATGCAAATGGAATCAGACATATAATGAAGAAAAGAAGCATTGGAACACACTTTCATGGAAGACTGATCTGGTGTCTTGGGCTTCTGGTGGGACTGATCTAGATTGTTGGGCTTCTTGTTCTGCCTTTTGCCCTTGCCGTTGAAGAAACCAAAACCAAATGGTCCAAATGCTGATAGACTAATTGTGGCTGCTCTAGCAGCCAATGGATTAAACGGCAGAGCAGGTTCAGTCTTGACATCATTGCTCTCGTTGTGGTTTTCATTAGATACATATGATCTTTCTGAAAGGGGAACTATTCCATCTCGGCCATGGAAAAGCTTGAATGCTGACTCAAAGCCTGGCCCATCCTCAAAAATTGGACCCTTGCCTCCTCGAGCCTGCACAAAAGCATGTATTGTCAAGGAACAGATGAACTGATGAATTAATCACTGCTAGAACAGGTCATAGAAAGCAGATCTTACAGCTACTGGCAGAGCAGAAGTGAAGGAAAAGGTTGTAGCTCCATTGATGTTCCTCAGGAATGGGCATCTCTCAACATCTGGGTGGCCAAAAAGGTTCTGCGATGATGCTGATTCACTGAGAAAGCTGCCGAAAAACATTTCCATCCTGACAACAGCAAAATCAGATGCACATTAGCAAGTAATGACCTAGCAGGATGTATTTGATCTTGGATGACGAACATCAACATTAATATATACATCAGTGATGCACTGATAGTACAATTAGTTGAATGCCTCAAAGAATCATAACTGAGGGCCAGGAAGGTAACATGCATGATTAAACAAAACCATTTTGTCACCTGATAACTGAAAGAACTCTAACCACTTCCCAACAATCAAACAAATGAGATATGAAGGACTGAAAAAATAATTAGTATTTAATAAAGGTTTGCAGGTGTGCATGCAAGTATTGTACACTAGTTTTACTCTATAGACAGTAGAAAAAAGAAAACGTCCTTGTTTTATCATTATCTGTGATTCTTTAGTATCTTATAGGTTTGTCAAGAAAATGAGAAATATCATGATAGAACTGGTTGCAACCACATTTGTGGCCCTTAAGGTTATTATCTAGATGGACAGACAGCACATAAGCCTTTTTATTCATATAACGAGATCTGTTAGGATAGAAAGACATACTATTGCAGTGTAATTTAAAACTTTGCAATGCTATTTTGTAGACACGTTATGGCAGTGTGATTTAAACACTGCAATGCAATTTTATAAACAGGTATGCTACTGTTATCTACAAACAAATAAAGCAGCACCATCCAAAGACCTGGAGCTGTTACTGTGAAGTGAGTACATGCTGCCACTTGGTAGCAAATAGAATAAGACCATGGTCATGCAGTAAGCAACAGTTTGTGAAGGGCATAGTGTTACCATATAATGCCAGAACTGATGTATGCTTTACGCATGATCAGCCACAAATGTGTAACCATAGATTCATTTGCTATTTCAGATCCTACATGGGTGGTCCTTTTTTTTAGACAGCACAAAAGGCATGCAGTCCAACGGTCCAACACAGGAGTTTGATACAGATTATGCTGATATATTTGCTGTATCAATGTGATGCTTCAAGCCAACGAGTTAATCACATCTCCTATCTAATCCTTCTCTTTGGCGTCTTATCTCTAATCTGTTGATCCTTATCAATTTTGCAGCAAGAGATGTCGTGTACAAGCATTCTCCCCAGTGTCAGCATGTTACCCTGACAAATCAGGAGCTAGAACCCCCCAAGGTAAACATGACAACCACGCACAAGAGGTTACCTTCAGACTCCTGCAAGGACAACAAGGCGTGCAGTGCCCTTGTCCACCATCGATCGGGGGAAAACGCAAATCGCATACATAACCCAATCCGCATGCTCCCAAATCCCAGCCCGGAGCCAAGCAGATCCCTGAATTGCTTAACATCCCGCGAACCAGCAATTCCCCCAAAGAATTCGGTACGAAAAATCAAGTAGATCTGCCCGCGCGAAATCGATACAATCAGAGCCCGCTTGCCAAATACGCCAATCGCTCTAACCCAACCGCTCCCAGATCATATCAATTCAGGCCTTCTCGATGCCCACGGATCGGGGAAACCACCACGAGAAACATCGGAACATCGTGGAAAATCATTGGGGGCTGGGGTGGTGTGTGTGTGGGGGTGCGGGGGAGGTCTAATTCACAGCGACGAGAGGAGCTAAGAGGCGGGAGGGACGTCCAGGCGGGAGGAGATCGGAAAAGGGAGAGAGGGAGGGCGTGTGGAGGACAGTTACCTCGCCGAGTTCCTGGAGCGCGACAAGTCCGACCAGCTGGGGGAGGCGAATGCGGAAGGGAGGAGAGGGGAATCGAGGAGTGGCTGTGTACTTGTGTCGCGTGGTCAGCACACCACGAACGGTTCGGCGTCGTTCGGCCGGCACACCGCTCTGCGTCTCCGCGCGCCACGCGACGTGACGGCGACGCCTCTACGCCGTCGTCGCACCTACCCCGACCCCCGAGTCCGCGACTATTCCACGAGAGCGTCTCGCTGCCCGGGCCGGGCTTGTCATCATCAGCAAAATAGGCCACCTGGGCCGGCCTACCCAGCACCAACTCCGATCCGGGCTTGCTTTGCGCGCGGCGTGGAATTCAGTCACCACGTAATTTGATTTCGACCATTGTCCCCTGTTTCTAGATACTGCCTCCATACTCATTTTTATGGAAAAAGTCTACTTTAGGTCCCTCAACTTTCACAAAAGTCTGCATATCATCCCTACACTCTAAAACCAGGTAAAACACATCCCTCAACTTTTAAAACCATTCATATTGCATCCCTTAGTGGTTTTCAACAGTGGTTTTGCTATAATAAAGGAGGTTTTGCTACAGTAATAGTGTTTTTACCTTTTTTATTTATTTTAGCTGAATTTTTAAAAAATTATAGCAAATTATAGAAAAATTATAAAATAGAAAATCTAATTTTGTTGTACTCCACATGAGTAGACCTACATGGCAAACATATAATATGGTATACTTTGGTACAAGTTTTTACTGTATAATTTATTTGAATTATAGAAATGCACATATCTAAAACTACAGTAAAAACTTTGTACCAAAGTATATCATGTTATATGTTCACTATGTAGATCTACTTATGTGGAGTCTAACAAAATTAGATTTTATATTTTTATGTGATTTACTATAATTTTTCAAATATTTAGCTAAAATAAATTAAAAATGAAAAATACAAAACCACTGTTACTATAGCAAAACCACTTTGTCAAAAACCACCGAGGGATGTAATATGAATGGTTTTAAAAGTTGAGGGATGTGTTTTGTCCGGTTTTAGAGTTCAGGGATGACATACAGACTTTCACAAAAATTGAGGGACCTAAAGTGGACTTTTTTCCATTTTTATTGACGTTTTGGCCTCTTGGCCCATTTTCAAAAAGCTTGACGTTGTACACCATTTGGACTGCACAGCGTCCGCGTCGATTCCACTCCCAGGCAAAAAACGTGGCCGCCAGGGATTGAACCCGCAACCTCGGGACTTCCACTTCGCTGCGCTAACCAATTGAACTCAATTTTTTCTTGTAGACCATGCACCCACAAAGATATTTAATTAGGGTAGACAGGAAAAACTACCCCCTAATTAATCACTTCTTGGTTACCACAATCATGTCCTAAACGTCAACTAATTCGAGTATGGAGGGAGTAGTACACAACTAGAACAAGATAAATGCACCGCAAACACATACGTCTGTACATATCAATTTACCATCAAACAACATCTGATGCTGCCCAGGAAAACAAAGTAATCCCTTTCTTTGTTGTGCTTGTGCCGGCGCCGCGCTTCCTCTCCGACGTCTCCGCTCTGTCGCCGGCGCCGCGTCCGCCTTGTTTACTCGGGCTCGAGGAGGTTGCGGCGTGAGATAAACCCTAACCGTGGCCGCCAAAGTTATAGCGGCGCGAGTTAGGGCTACCTATTGTTTCGGGCCTCCCTACGCACAAACATGCACAACCCATGTGTATTGAATTAGGCCCATCTAGGGACAGTAGGCCTTCGACTTTTGTTTTTATTTTTTTTTTTTTCCTAATCACCTACTCAGGGGGTGTTTGGATGGGCAGGGCAAAACTTTTGCCCTATCCCATCGAATCTTGTCACACGTATATGGAGTATTAAATATAGTCTAAAATAATTAATTGCACAGATTGCGATAACTTTGCGAGACGAATCCTATACTCCTATAATCCTAAGACCCACTAAGGGGTCTCCTCCAATCGAGTTGAGTATTACCTAAAAGTGATGTATGCTGATGTCATTGTTTCAGATTTTCCCCACCACCTTTATTTCCTATTTGTTCCCAAATCAATAATGCGGCACCTCCTCAATTCCAAATCACCCCTTGGTCGATGAATCGGCATCGTTTTTTTTTCGTCGGTGCTATTATTGCCCACCTTTCCATTCAATATGAGGTACCAAGGGTCTCCTGTGGGATTCGACGGGTCACTTTGCTCCAGCTCCACGATCCTATAAATCGTCGGTTGCGTCAAGTCTAAGGCCGTGCATAGTTGAGTCCCTGCGTGTTTGGAGCCACCAGCTTCTTGCCGCTGTCGCATTTGCTCGGAGCCACCGATCCGCCATCATTGTTGCCGCGCCTTCGCGCCATCCGCCGTCGTGCCCCCACGTGCTTGGAGCCATCGCGGTGGTCGCCTTCGCTTGGAGTCACCGCCGTGGCTCGCTTGGCGTGCTCGGAGTTGCCATCGTACACCGTCGCGTCGGAGCGGCGGCGTGGTCGCACATGTTCGAGTTGCTCGGGCCGGCTGGCGGCCATGAGCCTTGCTGGCTGAATGAGAAGCGGTGCTACTACACCATCGGGGCATCGGCGGCCCCATGGTCGGGGATGCTCTTTGTGTCCACTCTGTGCCCCGGTCGAGGCGCTCTTGCGTTGCTGCAATCGCTGGGGAAGAGGAGGGCTGGCCACGCCGTCGGCATGTGGAGAGGAGCACGACATCATGTTTATTTAACGCTTCCGCGTTGCCTAGCTACCAAATGACCGGCGCCTGCCATCCGAAAAGAATTCAGCTATATTCACCTTGCGCTAGATGCAATTTTTTCTATCTTACTATATGAACCATGGTGCCGTATATGCCCACGTCCAATCGATTGTTGTAACTTTAGAACTAGCGCTTCTATTTCTTATTTATGTATCTACAGTAATAAATATTAGATTTGGTACAGAGGGCACTCCATTTTTTACCAAGGTAACAATGTTATAATAATTTTCAAATTGTGTCACCCTATGAAGAATATATGAGAAATTATTTGTTGAGTTTGTTGATCAGTTATAAAGGACCGCAGCCATCACCAGCCCTTCAGTTTTCACATTTTTCCATCTTCCTATATAGCCATCTTATCTATACCATCAGCATCGCATGTAAAGTCTTTTCCATATGGACCATTTAAAAGTGGTGGCTGAAGCGATCAAGTTGGACACGCACGGCACATCAAGATCGATGAAAGATAGATTATTAGTTCATACACAAATGCAGCTATTGCTTGGACATCCTATTGCTTCTAACTCAATTAGAATCACTTTTACGGTACCGCAGCAACGCGCGGGGAAATCACCTAGTCTTTTAAGTCTAATTAGTCTATGATTTGACAATGTGCCGTTATAGTATTGCTGTTGTGGCTTTTGATCTGAACCGCTATAGTTTGTTGCTTAGAACATTGGTTTTTATAGCATTTTTTAGTTCGAGATAACACATTCACATCCTTCTTTCTACTATATATCCTGAGGCCTGAGCGTTCATACTAATCAAACGGACGGGCACTGTGATGATGCGGTGCACACAAGGCCCAGGCCCACCCAAAGCTTGCGGACCCAAATGGCATCCACCTCGTCGGAACCCGTCGCCGCCGGCGAAACTAAAGACTCCGTCCACGTCCGTCGCCTAGAGCTTTCCGACCACGAGAGGGGCTTCGTTGCCCTTCTCTCTCAGCTCTCCGCCTGCCCGGACCTCACCGCATCCGAGTTCGCCACGCGCTTTGCCGAGCTCGCGGCGCAGGGCGACGACCACGTCATCCTTGTGGCCGAGGACCCCTCCGCCTTGGACCGGCGGATCCTCGCGACAGGATGCCTCTTTGTGGAGCGTAAGTTCCTGCGAGGCGGCAACAAGGTGGGGCACGTGGAGGACGGGGTGGTCGATGCCGCCGCGCGCGGCAGGTGTCTCGGGCTCCACATCGTGCGCCGCCTCATGGAGATCGCCAGGGACGCTGGCTGCTACAAGGTCATCCTCGATTGCACCCCCGAGCTGCGTGCCTACTATGCCAAGTGCGGATTCATGGAGAAGGGTGTCCAGATGGTCGTCTACTTCTGAGTTCTGATCCAGAGGTATGTTACTTTGCATTGTTATGGCTCCTCTGATTTAGTGATGAACGAAATGCTGTAGTTGTTGGCAAAATAAAGTGGCAAAACTATTTGTAGAGCGCCTTAGGTGGATCAAGATTTCAGCCTAGAAGATTCAAATGCATAACATGTTTTATCTGTAATCAGCTTGGTTTACTGCAGGTAGCTCTGTCTGAAGAGCTACACTAGTTAGTGTTGGAAGATGACCTTCGGTATTAAGGCCTTGTTTGGACCATTAGCTGCAAATGATTAGCTAGCTAATAGGTCATGGCTAATGTTAACTAGCTACTATTAGCTGCTTTGGTTCAACAAGTAAAAGAAAGTTGCTAGTGGATGTTAGCTAAAAATCAATTAGACTATTAGCTAGACCCCTTTGGATCCAAAGGAGCTAGTTGTTAGCAGCTAACTTTTAGCTGGATAGATCCAAACGGGGTCTAAGCTTGTGTTTTGGGTTCAAAATCAAACCTTTAGTTTCTTATATATATGCTCTTTATTTACACTATTAATCAGTTTTGACTAATATCTAAATACGACTAGCCCTAAGGTTCTTGCTAGTTTACCATTATACTACAGCCAATCAGATATAGTTGATGTTTTTGACATAGCTATCTAAAAGATCATCGGTTGTGACCTTAGGGAGTATCCCAACATCCTGTCATATACTCATATATGGTGACTGAAGTCTTGAGATTTTATTTCAAGCTAGCAATTGAGTTGTAGCCAACTCATGTGGCAATATATGCTAGCACACATGAGTGTTTCTATTCTGCTCCCTAATGTTGTTGCAAGATTCAGATGCAGCATTATTCTGCGCTAATAGGAATTGAGAACATTTTCTTCAATCTTCCTATCATCATTATTTTTTTTCTCTGAAAGAACTTCATATATATATTTAATCAAGATCGAGATATGGATAGTTCTGCTCTATTCTGCTACAGTTACTTTGTTGCCTCAATTTTTTTTCTTACGGTCCATTTCTCTTCTACCACAAATTCATTGCTAAGGAAGTAAGGAGTGATGGGCATATCCCCCTGTTCTGCTCAAAGAACCCATCTAAATGTGCCTTGATTGCTGGCAGATGTTTTTGACAAATTCTTGATATGGACAAATAAATGTTCCTGCTTTTTATCTTCCTATTGCGTATGTTTTTTGAAAAATGTTCCCCACCTTTGTTCCTGTTGCATCATCAGAAAAATGTTCCTCACTTTTGTTCCTGTTTACATCATCATATCGGAATCATTGCATCGTTAGATGTTTGTTCCTATTTGCATCAACAGATCAGGTTGGTGAATTGTTCATATGGCTGGCAGTGGCATGCGCCACCTGTTATGCCACTGCTAACAAATTGTGTCGCCTCCAACGAGCAAGCGATTTAGGAAGCTAATTTACTTTTGGACATCAAGAATTTGAAACACAGATGACCAGTTGACCACAACAGGTTGTACAGGCACAGATTGACAAGTCTGGCACAGCACAACAAATATGGGTTTAAGATGATATACCAGACTTGGCAAAGTAGTCAAAATTTCACGCACTTGAAAGAGCAAAGTCTTGAATCTTCTATTACATAAGTCATCGGCAGTAGATAACAATAAGCTGAAGCAGCATTCTCAAATTTGCTCTCATGATATTCATTAAGTGCTAGCTGATTGGACCCATCGAGGGCTTAATCCTCATCATCAACAACCTTAGTTCCCAATCCTTTGAGACCCTCCGGAGGGATCTCAGCAACTGTGACCAGAGAGTAGAGTTCCTCCTTGGCGTCTTCCTCATCGTTCCTCTTACGGGCAATTCTGACACGGACTCGCCTCGGCACACTCCTGATACATTGCTCCAGATGTGCTTGTTGAGCTTCACATCAACCCGGACATCAGTTGTACCCATGGCCTTCTGAGCAAACTTCCTGATCTCCTTGATGGCATTTGGTGTCTTCTTCTTGAAGGTGCTGTATACAATTCTAGATTGATTAGTGAATACTAAACTGACAGAACAATTAAGGCCTGATTAGCAATACAGCATATAATAGAATTTTGAGTGTACAAAAGGGATTCAACAAATATCAAATGGAACATCAAGATATTGCACTTCTGCAATATGCATGTAGCACCCAAATGGAACACATGACAGCATGTAAAGGCAACATGTGTAACAATGAATGACATCTTTCTACCGGACATGTAATTGTATCAACCACAACATTGCATTCGACAGATACGTGACTATGTCCGGACAATACATCACCATATTATCAGGTCACATTGAACGTATGACAACATATATTGGACAAATTGATACAACAGCAATATAGAGCACACATACATGAATGTAGCACCCAAATGGAACACATGATAGCACGTCAAGGCAACATGAGTAACGATGAGTGACATCTGTGTACCAGTCATGTAACTGTATCAACCACAACATTGTATAAGACAGATACCTGACTATGACCCGACAATGCAAAACATATTACTGTATTACTGTATCATACATACATCTTCAAATAAATACAACCCAATGAAACTAGATGGAATACCTATTATGGGAGAAAAATATACTGCCCAAATGGAACACATAGTAGCATTATGTGAAGCAATACGTGTAACGATGAGCAGATTGCATTTCCCGGGCATGTAACTGTGTTCAGCCAAAGAAATAAGGCAGACACCTGACTATACCCGAGTAGCACGTAATCGAATGGCACCCACAAAACAAAATGACACATGGCACTACTCACAGAGCAAAGCAAGAAGTCAAACGCGAGATAAATGTGGGATCAGATACAAGAGCAAGACCAACTAGAAGGTATTCCCGCTCGGTCAGGTGATCCCAGCTTAGGGCTCCTAGTTAATGGGCTTGCACAGATGGGCTGAAAGTCTGCTTGAGCTTGAATTCGGTTCTTTTAGTTAACCGAGCCCAATAACCGAATTAACCTGATATATTTCGGTTAGTTAGAATTGGGACCGAATTAGGAACCGAAATATTTGGTTTCGATAGTTCGGTTTCGATTCCGCTTATTTCGGTTCGGTTCTCGGTTCTCGGTTATTTTTGCCTAGGGTGATCTCACGTACAAGCTCCGCGCAGCTTTAGAACAACTCTATGATTTTCAACACGCGGATCTACCGGATCGACTCTACTACTACCGCAAGGCCTGGGAATGGAAGAGAAGGTTAGGGACAATACCAGCCGTGGAGGGGCTTGTGGAGGTTGATGGTGTACTCGCGGGTCACCACCTCATCCTTGCGGGTGCCGACGGCGTGCTTCCTCTCCGACATCTCCACTCTGTCGCCGGCGCCGCGTCCGCCTTCTTTGCTCGGGCTCGAGGGAGGTTGTGGCGTGAGATAAACCCTAACTGCGGCCGCCAAAGTCGCCGTTTTATAACAGCGCGAGTTAGGGCTATCTATTGTTTCGGACCTTCCTGCGCACAAACATGCACAACCCATGTGTACTGAATTAGACCCATCTGTACAGTAGCCCTTCAACTTTTGTTTTTATTTTTTAAAATTTTTTGCCCTATTCCATCGAATATTGTCACACATACATGAAGTATTAAATGTAGTCTAAAAAATAATTAATTGCACATATTGCGATAACTTTACGAGACGAATCTTTTAAGCCTAATTAGTCCATAATTTGACAATGTGCTGCTACAGTAAACATTTGCTAATGATGAATTAATTACACAAAAAATTTGTCTCATGGTTTCCTGACGAATTGTGTAATTTTTTTTTATTAGTATTTGAAACCCCCTTTTTGACGTCTCTCCGACATTCCAATGTGACACAGGCAACATTTTTTCCACACCATCTAAACACTCCCTCAGCCTTCTTATGTTGACTGCTTGCGACTGCGAGCTGTTGTGTCATCCGCAAATAGTTGGCTGTCCTCGTGGTTTCTTTTCTTGAGATGTGGGCTTTTTTAAACATGGAAGTGATCTCCATTACTCAAGAAACCGAGGCTAAATCAGCGGCCCTCGAATCTATGGCAACTAGACCAAGACCGAGGCTAAACCGAGAGCAATTCTAGACCATGACCAGCACCTATGGCAGCTATGCCATGATGAGAGACCAAATTACAAGAGCAGGGATTAAACATAAGAACTGTGACTACTAAAATTTACCACACCAAGAACTTAATAAGCCATGATTTCGACTAGTATTTGGTTGGTTACTAAAATTTCCTAACTTTTTATATTTGATTTGCCAAATCTATGGTAACCTAACTTTAGGCTTGCTAAAATCTTGGTACGGCAAAATTTGGTAGCGAGTCAATCTCTACAAGCCAGCACATCATTCGTTTCCTGGGCGAGACTGCCTATAGAGGTTTGGCTAGTGTTGGAAGAAGACACAGCTTGTATCACCAGTCACATCGGGTCGCCAGGACAAAAAAAAAAATATATAGTTTCAAATATTGGGCCGTTGACCAAAAGATAGTTTGAATTAGTCCAAAGCAATATCGAAGTAAGAGGATCTTGGAAATAGGAGAAATGAGGTTCTTAATTCACAGAACGAAAAAATGGGGGGATTCTCATTTAGATGTTTTATTGAGATTTATCTAATTGATTAGTTCACATGCAGCTAGAGACAGGTACTACAAGCTTTGCCACCGCCACTAAGTTGCATGTGTTGTTTCCTCAATCTATATCTATAATATCCATATACTCTAGCAAAACTAATCTCTACTCAATGTTCTCTCTCTTCAATTAAGATTTCCACGTCAGTTCGAAATGCGCGCGGTTGGAGGACTATAGATTTGGCAACGACGATGGTGGGGATCAGTAGCGGAGCTTGAAGTAAAACTAGAAGGGGGCCAATCAAACTTAAGGTACCAATACAGGGACTAGATTAACAATTCATCAACATTTATGTGGTGGAATAAGTGGTCCATTAATAAACTTTTTAGGTTATATGGGGGACGTGGCCCACTTTAGTCTATAAACTAATCTTCGTCCCAATGGGGAATGCTAGGTTTTTTTTTTTTTTAAAGAAGAATTATATTAGATAATAGCTGGGTACATCAACACATTACAATTCCTCTGAATTACACAAATATCCAGAAATTCATTTAAATTGTACCCATACTGTGAATAGCTCCAGATCTCAAACCCAAACCTATTTGACGTTTTGTATGGATGACTGCACAGACAAATACTTGGCAACAATTGTTTTCAGCCAGATAGTAGATACCCAATGGACGGCCAACATTCCTATAGGCGGAGTTGAGAAACTTCTTCTTCCTTGTGTCTTTTTTTCTTCTTTCTGCCACCGAAGAACGAGTAAGACTGATCTGAAAATTATTCTCCCTAGTCCTTCATCGTGGCTAGATTCAACCACAACAAAACGAAGAAGGGACCGGAGAAAATTATTCTATGGCGACGACATCATCTCCGCCTTGATGCCGCCGTTTGGAAACACGTCTCCATGCCGTCATGTTGATGAAAATGCTGATGTCGTAGATGCCACCTTCATCTTCAACATGTCTGCCATAGAGAAAACGATTCCACCCCACACCCTCGCTGTTGCCGAAAAAGAGCAGGAGGAAGAGATAAATCTCCAATACCAAGAAACTTGGCATGGAGAAACTCTAAACCTAAAGGCTCAATCTAATAGAAAAAATTTACTAGAAAACAATGGATCCCCACTCCCTCTGACCTCCGGTGATATGCCGGAGGAGGAGGAAGGGGGACCAGCGGTGGAGACACCGAACGGCGGCGGCGGCGGGAGTCACAGGCCGCGAAACACCCTAACCTAAGCCTCTGAGGCCCGACCGGTGATGATGATGACGGTGATTTTTTTTTTTTTTTTTTTGGTGGGGGAATGCTAGGGTTAGGGAAACCAAGGGAGACAGAGAACACAACAATCTCCTCCAACCTTAGGTTAGGCCCCAACTAAGGTACTTCCTATCTCGAAATAAATGTTATTTTTTTTAAAAAAAATCAACAAATCAAATACTTTTAACTTTATCAAATATATAAGAACATTTATTATCAAATATATTCAACGATTCATGGTGTATAATTAGTACCGTTAGATGAATCGTTGAATATATTTTCATAATAAACTTAAACCTAGTCAAGCTAAAACTAAAGAAGGTTTGACCATCACACATCCCATAGTGACACTTATTTTGGGAAGAAGGAAGTAAGGGCTACCTCTTTGACTTTGTTCTAAAGAGAATGGAAATCCCACTTCCTGATAAGTCAAACTATTCAATGTTTAACTAAATATAAAAAATACTTTTATGCACAATAAACATAATTAGGTTGCTCTTTAAAAAAAGATATAATATGGTTAGTTATAAAAATTGATTTAATAATAACTTATTTGAAAGTACAGACGTTATTATGTTAATACTATCTTTCATAAGTCTAATCAAATTCAGGATTGTTTGACTATTTAGTGAGCCAAATTTCTACTTTTTGGGCTAGAGTGAGTATAAGATTAGCTGCAAGTCATGCCTTAATTATTATAAAAGTATACCACAGTCCATATATAGATATATTGATAGATATAAACACAGTTTCATTCTAGTTTCCAAACGCAACTCCAACCCCCCCCCCCCCCCAAAAAAAAAAAAAGAAACATAAAATGATGAATTGTTGATATACACGCCTATTCCCTTCATCCAAAAAATAACTATGTTAATTCAACTAAAAATAATATTAACAAGCATGATCTCAAATAGTTATACTATGAAAATATTTTTCATGATGAATCTAATAATACGATTTGGCATCATGGACATTTTTATATTTTTCATAAAAAATAGCTGAACTGAAGATTATTTGACTGAGGTCCTATTTAGCGGAATACGAGTCAACTCTAGTTTGACTCTTCCATGTAATGTATTAAAAATATTTTTATTTTTTGAATAAACCAGGAACAAATGAAACTACTCCCTTTGATGTCATAAATTTTTGCAACTCTCTCTCTCTCTCTTTCTTTCTATAATTTTAGTCAAACTTGAGACGAAGAAAGTTAGAATGACTTACAATATATTTTGGTTAAATTTGAGATGCTTTGACTCTCAAGAAAATCAGAATAATTTACAATTTAGGATAGAAGGAGTACTACTTAGCTTAATTGGTTCTAACTCTCTCCTACACTAACAAAAAGGTGCCAGAGCTGTTTGAAGACTTATCCAACGGGGTTCATCCTTTTGGACAGAGGGGTAGTCGAGGGGGATACAGGAACAGAGTGAATCTGAAACAGAGCCTGGCCTGGGTCTGTTGACATGGCAAATGGCCAGGCCGAACAGGTACCTGCCTTCCTGCATGCCACTGGGCAATAGGAGCGCTGCATAACCAACAGGCGACGGCGGGCGGAACTGCTAGTTGTACCGCAACTCTTTTCAAGGCCAAGTCGTTTGGGGGCTGAACTGCAGTGCAGGTTGCTGCTGCTGCTTTGGCAGTGCCTCTTTGTCTACTACTCTTGATCTCTCCGGCGTTGCGCTCGTCATGGCGTCGCTGAGGGGGCGAAGCGGAGGAAGCGCCAGCCCGAGAGGGCCTTGCCGGCGCAGGCGCCGCCGGTGCCGCAGCCCCTCGACGGCGACTGGTGGGACGCTTTCTCCCGCAGGCTTGCAGCAGGTACATACACACATCCTCCTGTCTCCACCATCTCCCACTGCGTGCCGTCCCTGTCCCTAACCACGCCCGCTTCTCGTGTCCTGGGTCGCTCGCTGCAACCTCGCCGCCGCCGCCCCCGGTAATGCGTGCTAACCCTCCCGCGTTTAGGATTGGTATTGTTCGTGTGGTGGAGTGGATTCGGCGCTGCCAGATCAGGAAGGAGGACGGTCCAGAATTTGAAACTGCTTGTTTGGCGTGTGCGCCCGTCGTGTCGCTTAATCTGCTCTCGCGGTGCTCCTTAACCACCGGGGGTGCTTAGCGTAATGAGTCTCCTGTTGCTCGCGGTTGTCGGAGCCTGTGGGCATCATACTTGCGGGGTGTACAACGGAGGCAAGCAACCACCGGGCGGTGCATTCCAGACTGAGGCGTACGGGAAATTGGTGAGGCGTGTTGCTTTGAGGCTTCGGACACCAACGGCTTGTTATTGTGAATACCATCGGCGTGATGGCGCCAATGTAGCAACGTGTGTTTGAGAGCACAATTAGTTTTGCCACTTGAGGTTTGCCTTGTCTTGTCCAATCCAGATCTGCGAAAACTGGGTGCAGTGGCATTTAGGCATGTTAGTGTTACAGGTGGTGTTGATTCTGCTCGTCGTGCCAGCCTATTCCGAAATCTTTTGCTTGACTGTTGATATCAACGTGTCTTGACAATTTATTTTGTCATGATTAACGGAGTTCTTCCTAGTAAGGGACGAAGTGAAATTTTCCTGAAGAAACACTAATTCTTCTTCAGGCCAGCGAAGGACGACAGAAACTTGTTTGATGGATAATAGTTGGCTGTTAGTGAACACTGACATTTGTAGTCACCAGATTGTTTTCCCCAATCCTACAGAATATTTTTGTTTGGGTGCAGAGGTGCAGTATATTCCTGCTTAATAGGTTGTATGATTAATTAGGCCTGCAGTTTGAATTGCTTTTACATTTTAATTAACGCTAGCTGCTAATTAATGTGGAAGATGGCTGTGGCAGTGTTGCCTCTTAATACATCATTAAACAAGTTGAGTGATGCATTACTAGTTTAATGACCTTACAAAAATTGCTGGAGATACTTAATTTTGTAGTTTCATTTGTAAAGCTGATCTTAAATTTGATGTGATGGATCATCCTAGCATTATTTAGATTCATCACACATTCTTCATAACATGTGCATGAGTATAATAGACTGCCATACCAGTCAGTCAGTTTCTGTAGGCTTGTAGCCTCCCAAAAGATGTTTTGCCTAAACATATATTGTTGATGACCATAGTAATTCAGCAAGCCGTAATTTGGTCAAGAATTTACTATAAGAGTCAGGAATAGATAGTGATCTTGCTTGGTCTCAGTTGTGCTGTCAACCGTAGATTTAATATGAAGGATCATCTTTGCAATATTTTGATTCATTGGACTATCTCCATTTTTCTATAGTAATTTAACAAGAGATGTTAGCCTGAACCTACTGTAGATAGCTATAGTAATTTAGCAAGCTGTATTGTGGTCAGACCTACTGCAAAATCCTTAATTATGCTATGGGTTTTAGACTTTCTCTTGTGCTAGGAACGTTCTCTTTGAATCACGTACTACCATTAAAAATTAGTTGAATCACCCGGAAGCATCTGTCCTGACAATAAGATGAATGGTGATACAGTTGAGTTACCTTGTTCCAACTCTGTTGCAGACCGAGGGATGAAGTATGATGTAATAAGATGGTTGCACGAAGGGTTAGATCATCATGGCTTAGATATCTATTTATAACTGCAGTGTATTTTCAATTGACAATTTTCTCTGGATCCGTGAATTAAGTATCTTGTGCAATCATATGTACAACTTATTTCTGTTGTCATACATACAACTTAACTTCTTCTTCTAATAACAATGACAAATCATTTATATCCATACATTATAATACCTCCTGACTTGTCTATTACTTGCTGGGCTTTTGGGCACTATCGCCAATGCAGTGCTTTGTCTTGATTTCCTGTTGTTTCCTAAAGCATGATTATTTTATATTTTAACTCACTGTCAAGTTTCACACATGTTCCTTTTTTGCTCAAAATTATGCAGAACATAAACTTAAAATCCTCCAGATTCTAACCCTTCATGTTTTACATATGGTGGCTTTGACAATAAATTTAAACTGTGATTCAGATAAGGATATCTCTATTTACGAATTATGATTGAGTTTCATCCTTTACAGGACAACCTTCCAAAGAACGCCAAAACTTCGAGACTGCCTTAAAGATGTCAAGGAAGACTTTTGACTACCTTTGTTCTCTGGTTAAAGGGGACTGCACGAGAAAGACACAAAGCTACAGAAATTTCAGGTTTGGGGACAAGGTGATTCTAGGTGTGGAGGATCAAGTCGCCATTGCTCTGCTAAGACTGACCACTGGTGAGTCGCTTCTGGGCATAGGAACACGCTTTGGGATGAACCACTCAGCCATCTCCAACATCACTTGGAGGTTCATTGAGTGTTTGGAGGAACGCGCCGCTAGTCATCTGAAGTGGCCTGACCCTGAGGAGATGGCAGCCATCAAAGAGAAATTTGAGAAGATCCAGGGTCTCCCAAACTGCTGTGGCGCTATAGACACAACACACATCCTCATGTGCTCTTCAGCTCAGCCCAACAGCAATGTGTGGCTAGATGGCGAGAACAGGAACAGCATGGTCCTGCAGGCCATTGTCGACCCTGACATGCGGTTCAGAGATGTTGTCAGTGGCTGGCCTGGAAGCTTGGATGACTCATGCATCCTGCGCACCTCAGGCTTCTACAGGCTCTGCCAGAAAGGATCAAGGCTGGGTGGGCAAATGGAGCTTCCTGGAACAGCAGGGTCAATGGTGAGAGAATACGTTGTTGGGGATCTCAGCTATCCTCTCCTTCCATGGTTGGTGACTCCATACCAAGACCATGGTCTATCTTCACAGAAAGTGGAATTTAACAAGTGTCACACCGCGACGAGAATGGTGGTGCAAGGTGCCTTGGCCAATCTGAAGGATCGATGGCGGGTGCTCAAGGGAGAGCTGTGGAGGCCGGACAAGCATCGGCTGCCCAGGATCATCTATGCCTGCTGCTTGCTCACGAACATCATGATCGACCTTGAAGATGCCGTGAGGGATGGGGTGCCGTCGTCCCACAACCACGATGACGGCTACAGGCAGCAGATCAGCAATGTGGCAGACGATGGCGCTGTCACTCAGAGAGACCTGCTGTGCCAGTATGTCAGTCGACTTGGCAGCCATTTACCGGAATGATCACAACCATTCATGATCTTCCTCTGCCTTTTCTCTTCCTCCTGACATGAATCGAAGGACATCAACAGCTTATACAGTTGTAGCGTGAAATTTGTTTGTTTTAGATATGGTAATTTTAGGCATTAGTAAGACTGAAATAGTGAAATTTGCAGACAATATAGGCTTGTGGAATCTTGCTTCAATATCTCAGCGTAGCTAGACATGTAAGAACCCAGGTACTCCGGCCTGAGGTTTCTGTCAATCTTGGATATTCTGGGTTGTATCAGATTGTAACCGGCCAGCAAGATGTTCTGTCAATCTTTTATAGCAACATGCAGTTGTGTTACTGAAAGAAATGTCTGTTGCAGCCTGCAGGCCATTCCTGCGCATGTGTTGACGAAATTCCCAGTGGACCTATTATCTCTGTTAATTAATCACAGAAAAAAGTCTACATCACTCCCTGAACTATGACGAGTGGAGTGCTTAACCCCTCAACTATAAAACCGGGGGTATTCTACCCTCTGAACTTTTCAAACCGGTTAAATTACCCCCTAGAGCGGTTTTGAATGGTGGTTTTGCTACAGTAGCATAATTTTGTCTTTTTCTTTTTTTATTTATTTTGGCTGAATTTTTTAAAAATCATAGTAAATCACAGAAAATTTATAAAATAGAAAATCCAATTTTGTTGGACTCTACATGAGTAGATCTACATAGTGAGCATATAATATGTTATATTTTAGTATAAATTTTTTGATGTAATTTTAGATCTAGGATTTTTTATAATTAATTAGAATAATTTATAGCCGCAGTTTCTGTGGTCCAATTGTGGTGAAAATTTTATGGTAGGCTAATTATTATATGCTTGATCTCTAGTAAAAATTTCATACTCATTGAATCATGTATAACTTATTTATAAATTTATTTAACTTTATGCTTATTAAATAGATGAGATGCCTGTGAATTTGCTGTTACATCAAAAGATTTATGCTTATTAAATAAAAATAAATTCACAAAATCTTGTGATTACTATAATTAATCACATCACAGCCATCACAAGATTTTGTGAATTTGCTGTTGCTCACCCGACACTGAAACATTTTTTTGGATGAAACAACACCGAAACTGTTTTCAGCCTGTCTTATTTCTTCATGGCTTTCAGTAGTATAATATACATCCTAGTCTGTGAATGGGTTCATGGATTCTTCTACATGCTGAATAGTACAGCGGTGGACTACCGAACTGGCTTGGGAAGGTATACACGTATTATAGTTAACTGTATAACAAAAAATAAACATGAATACATTTGTATAGATCTTGTCCTGATTTGCTGGCTGTAATTACCGGAAAGGTAGTCTAGATGGCTCGAGGATGGGTTTTTCGCCTATCACCCTGTAAACTGAACATTTCAAGGAAATATTGCAGACATAACAAAACGCTTCTGCAGCAACGGGTTACGCCGTGCACCGTGCAAACATCTGAGGATAATCAAAGGATAGATTTTGCACTTAGTTGTAATGATATGGCTTCCATTCAGAGAATAGAAAATACGGGTACACACCCGCTTGCAAAAAAATTCAAAGAATAGCGAGCACGAAAATATTGTCAGTTTGTCACTATAGATATCACCGCAGCTAGCGCTAGTGTTATTAACTTCTCCATTGACAGTAGAGACGTGGATAATACGAGGGAAAAAGCATCGTGCACATCCCGAACAACCTATGAATATGAAACGGAGTGAAGCTAAACTCTGACGAAACTGAGATTGCTAGTACGTCATCTCTGACGCCAACCGAAACTGAGACTGCAGGGCTAATCGTGAAAGGTGCATTGCCTCATCATTTTGTATGACTCAGCATGTAGTAGTAGAAACTCTGTCGCTAGCTAACCTTTCCGCAATTAGGAGTCGTCAACTCATCATCTATCATCTATGGTATTAGTATTACACATGCTGTTGACTGTCTCGCAAGTCGCTGTCACTACAAAAACAGCTAGCGTGTAAAAGGCAAGGAGAGAAGTGAAAGTGAATATTCCCGTAGGCCGTAGCGATCGATCGAGCATGAGGAGGAGGGGAGGCATTGACCCGTGTGAAAACGGTTTCTGTGAACCGCGAGCTGCATTCCACATCGCTTCTTCCCAAGTCAAATTCATCGCGGGACATGTGATGTGCTTTCCAACTGCGTTCTTGACTTCCATGCGCTAATTAAGCTCAGGTCGCTGTCGGCAACATGTAACTTCTCCTTTCTAGTAATAACAATAACTGCTAGCACTAGTACGTGCAAACAGCTCCATCTTGGATTTGGAATGTGCCCGTTTAATAACCGGGTAGAAAGAAGAAAATTGTGATTTTCCAACGGTTGTTCGATTGAGTCGTGCGTGCCTCGTGATGATTGTGAGTTAACAAGAGAAGTCTCGTCGTGTGTCTCTAGAGCAAGCTGCGGCTAGTATACGTACGTACTGCTCCGCCTGGACCTGGACGACGACCTAATTTTCCTTGAAATTTCGCGTGGTGTGAATGGTTTCTCCGTCAGCCTGGCAGTACAAGTGTACTACTACAAGCGAAGCGATGCAAGCAACCTGACATGTGTACCACTAACAATTCCACAGGTACCGAGTGCACAAGTCGCGCGATTAAATATACGGAGCTGACTTTTTTTTCCAGTACTGCACAGTAGTTATCGATCGTGCTGATCACCCAGCTGACCCAGTGTGCTTTGCAGCTGCAGCTAGCGACGATGCAGCCAGATTAATTATTCGTCGGCGGGGTCTATGCGTCGTCATAGATTAATCTAACAAATTAAGAGATCGATCGAGCGCGAGAGAGAGAGAGTTGGATGATTCGTGCCGTGCTTGGCCTCGCGTTGCTAGGAGCCGAGTCGTCATCGTAGTAAGCCCGAGTCCAAGATCTTGTTCAGATTACGCGCGCACTCGTGATCGATTATTCGTGTGGAAGATTAAGTAGGAATAGTAGTGGTTGGTGGTGCAACTATCTAGGACCCGTGCACGCATGAGTCTTGCAGGAAATAGTGGTTGGTTGTGCTGTTCTCTGCGCGCGCGTACAAAGTTCAGCTTTTGGGGCACCGGATTTTCAAGACGTGATACTTAGGAGTAGCTTGTGCTGACCGACGACATGATCATACTGCCTGAATCATGCATGCTTAATAGTACGAGGACCTATAAAAATCAACCCTTTTTTTTTTTTGGTTTAATTTTGATCGCCTTTCAAAACCAAACAACCACGAAAATATATACATGCACGTGTTTTTGTCACATGTTAGAAAAAGTTTGGCCAGGTGTGTGATGGGTAGGAGAAATGGGGAAAATGCAGACAGCTGAGCCTTTCCGGCTTCCCCCTTCCTGCAAGTATTAGCTGGGTCCGTCATTCTCAGTTTCTTCGAGTACAAAAACAATTGGTCAAATCGTTTTTCGTACGCTTTATACCTCCAAGCTAAGACGGCAAGACCAGGACTGCAATTCCACCTAACGTTGCCGGTACCTGAACCTGATGCAAGCGTCTGTACTCATCAGTAGTTCAGAATGCCACTGCAGGACCAAACTCGCTGCTCTCAGGTTCATTTTTCCGCGTGCTATCTACGTGGCAGGATTAGCTGGCCCGCATACAATAGGCAGGCGTCGACTGAGACTGAAGTTTGGTGCATCACCTACTACTACTGGTCGATCGTCGCGAAAAAAGCCCCCGGCCAACGAGGTTTTTTTTAAGGAGATTTTACGACAGCTTTTAGAGGCACCTGGTGGCTGTGGTAAAGCTAGATCGAGCACGCGTTGACATTTGACTCAGCTATACTGCTAGCTTTTTTTTTTTAGTTGGTGGGAAAAGGGTTACATTCGCGGAAGCAGCTACCTGGTTGCTGCTGCAACTGCAAAGGCTGCTTTTTTTTTTTTTTTTTTTTTTAATTTTGTTTTTGACGAGAATAAGCAGCATAGTTTTTTTTTTAATTTCTCGTTCAAAAAATGGCCACGCGCAAAGTTCATTTGTTCAAACAACTCCAACGATGGACTGATTAACTAATTGAAGCGTGATCGATCATGGAAAGGGACAGTATTATTCCCTGTCAAACAAAGTTAGAGTTGGCAGTACGTATGACAATGAGTTAACGAATAGTATAACTTGTCGATCGACTCCGGTTCCAGTCGATCAGATGCCTCCAGTTCACCGGCATCCCAGGGATAGGAAAGGAACAGCAGTAATAATAACTTTCGCGCGTTGCCGGTTCTGCTCTTGTGTTCTCGCGCAAAAAATTATAAATAAATAATACATCTATACATAAACCTAATATTAAAGAGATAAAATTTTCTCTATCCATTTCTCCCTCTGACTGCATAGGTGCATAGGTAGTCGACAATTTTTTCTGTCCTGTTATTTTTGCTTCCTAAACTTTCTCACCTCCCTTACATAGGTAGTCGAGAGTTTCTTCCATTATGCTTTTTTTACTTCTCAACATGCACTTATTCTCTTCGTATTCTGTATGGGATCTGAACTTAACCTGAGCTCATATGAATAAAAAACTAACATCTAGAGTCTGATTTCAAAAGACTTAATGGGTTGCGCTCCTCATATCTCAAATGTGATCCGGACTTATTTCTCATGCTCATACAAGCTAGAACAACTCGATCGCATCGATCTAGTGATGATATGAAGTTTGATGCCTATATATACGTATTGAGTTCCGTTACAATACATAGACATGGTTGCTAGTTTTAACAAAAACATGGATAAAACATGGATCGATAGACAATGAAATTATCCATCTTCATATAAAATTTATGCAAAGAAGAAGAAAAGGGAAAATTGGCATGAAAAAGAAAATGGCAAAATATGATCCGACCCGCAAAGGCAAAGCTTTATTAATAATTAAAAAGTTACACATCAGCGGTCATTAAACAGCAGAATAGCCATATGTCAGTGCCACTATTTCTTTCGAATCACAGTATTACATATACACACATTTACTTCTACAAAGGCGCAAATACACATCTTATCTCAACGAACATCTTGAAAAGTCGAGCTAACAAGTCTTCGATTACCAAAGTCAATACAGACACGTCGTTTAGTACCAAAGAAATTGCAAAATTAATTCCTAGATAATCCATCAAAATATAGATCTCCTGTCAAGTCTCCTTTTTTTTTGCTTCCGTTTGCCTGTTTTTTTTTTTTGCATTGCATGAACATATACCCATTGCATCATTTATGCAGAGGGCGCTTTCTCGCAACTCTTCGACTCACGCTACATCAAACTTCTGGGTCGTTGGTTCTCTCTCTTTTTTTTTTTTTTTTTTTTTATGCGAGACTTCTGGCTTCTTGCTCTGGGTCAGATAATCCACTGGTCCAGGAATCAGCGCGCAGAATTGCAGTCATATAGTCAGACACTGACGGCACACTGTACATTCTAGACGATGGCGATTATTCCGTGCGGGCCAGCCAGTCGATCGACCCAATAAATGGAATTGAACGTACTGCTTGTACCCCGATGGAGGAGTCACCAAGACACCAATTAATGGCCATCCATGGAGAGACACCAATTAATGGCCATCCATGGAGAGAGAAACGGAGATGAAGGTGTGAAAGGCGTGAGCATCCGTCGCGGCAGAAGTAAAACATGCCGAACGAAGGAACGAACGGACGAACGGTATCCAAGTCGCGGACGGCCGGGACGCCATCCACCCACCACGTACAAGCACGCAGACGTCACCCGATCGCCGCGCAGCCGGTCGATCTAGAAGAGCAGCGGCAGTAGTCAGTACGACACGGGTATAGTATAGGTATAGCCACAGCTTGATCGACACACACATGTTGACTACGACATCACGAGGGGTGTCTGAAGATACTACTGCACAAATTACACACACAACACACAGCTGCGGTCAAAGTACTTCGCTTCGGAATAGTACACACATCCACGTCTAGAAACGGACCAAAGCAGAGATCGGGTCATCCCAGTCGAATCATCACCAAGTACAGACGCTAGCGGCTAGCCACTAGCTAGGCCCATTTCGACGCCGCCACCATCCGTGCCGGTGCTCGCGGCTGCTGATGCTATATATAGGAGCCATCGCATCCCCCCATGCCTTACACAGTTTGCCGCACGCTGCCTGCCCGGTCGCTTCCGCGTGGTCTTGGGGCAATAGCCAGCTACTAGCTATCCATTCCATTCCAGCCGCCGATGGCCAAGAGGGAGAGGGCGGCGTGGGAAACGGAGGCGGGCGCCGCGGACACGGCCCGCCTGCTCATGCTCCTGGCGCAGGCGCAGCAGCAGCACCTCCTGCAGCAGCACGCCCACGCCCACCACCACGGGCTCGGGGTGACGCCATCGTTCCCCGCGGGCGGCCGCGCCGCCGCGCACGGCGCGCGCGTGTTCGAGTGCAAGACGTGCAGCCGGCAGTTCCCCACGTTCCAGGCGCTCGGGGGCCACCGCGCCAGCCACAAGCGCCCGAGGGTGCTCCAGCAGCCGCCAGTCGTCGCCGATCACGCCGCCGGGCTCTGCCTCGGGCGCCAGCCGCTGCAGCTACAGCTGCAGCTGCCGACGACGCCGCAGCCGGCCAAGCCGAGGGTGCACGAGTGCCCCGTCTGCGGGCTGGAGTTCGCCATCGGCCAGGCGCTCGGCGGCCACATGCGCCGGCACCGCGCCGAGGCCGAGGCGGCCGACGCCGAGGCGCCCGGCAACAAGGCGCGCCCGCCTCCCGACAAGGCCTGCGACGTCGCCGGTGGGATCTGCCTCGACCTCAACCTCACGCCGTCGGAGAACTGCGCCAAGTGCCGCAGCGTCGTGGTGCTAGGCGCCGCCGCCGGGCAGGGTGTACATAAGACGCTCGCCATGTTAGATTGCTCGCTGTAGTTGAGCCTTCTTGGTTCCGTTAGACTGCACATAAATCTTGTTCTTTCATGGTGGTTCTTCTTTGTTTATACTCATCTTGGTTCATATACTGTTCCATTGTTACCATTTGGGTTAACCCCAATTCCTTTCCGAAAAGAAAGAAAGACACGTTAGACTCTGTATATATGTTCTCTGTAAGCTGTAATTCTGGGTTTCTGCTGTGCAGTTTTAGGTATCTTCTTAGGCCAGGGTAGTTTTTTTTTTGGAAGAAAATAATAATAGAGATGAAATCTTGCGTCGTTTCCTTGTGTAAATAGTAATAAATCATGATATCCATTTCCTTTTGACTAAGCAGTGAGCATTTACCAAACTAGGAGTTCTCTACCACTTTGTAAGATGTTATTGATCGAGCTTATAAATGCTTAATGTTTTCTTGATTACATCCTTTTTCAATTTAATTAACATGCCTTCTTTTTCAGTTTGAATTAGATACGGTGCCAAAATTGAATTTGATACGGTGCCAAGATTGTGTTGGTGTTGCCCCGATGGAAATGTTCATCACTTAATATTACAAAGAACAAAAAAAAAAAAAAAAAAAACAAATGCAAGCAAAACAGCATGTATACTACAGCTTTCGGGAAAGGGACTGTTATAAATTGAAAATAAATTCTGCTGTAATCATTTGACTACGAGCAATACGCAATAACGCAATGCAGAAAACGAGCGAGGACTGCTTAACTACTAATTGCGATATCATCTTCAACAAAATCATTCTCTTCAAAAAAATCTTCAACAATCATGCGGTGCGGTCAAATGTTTTAGATTGTCAATGATCCAAACAATTGGCACACTGTAGTTAAAATAACTGGTCTTAGAACAGGCAGTCAAATTATTTTAAATATAACCTGTGTCATCCATGTGTAAATAATCAGATCAAACCATTAGTTTTTTTTTTTAAAAAAAAACAGATCAACCATTCCACAAAAACTGATCCGCCTCAAAAGGTGCTTATGCAATAAATTATTTTGAATAATCAGATCAACCATTGGACAAAGATTGATCCACCTCAAAAGATTGATCCATTCTCATGCATGTGTTAAAATAAAAGGTCATAGAACATGCAGTCAAATTATTTTAAATATAACCTGAGTATCGTACATCTCTAGAACTTTCGATCAATAAATGCCTTAGAATTTATGTAATAGGCTGTGATGCAATAAAATACACATTTGAGAAAAGTTGTAAAATAAGGTCTCATTGGAGGTGAAGTGTTTTATTGTACTTCCCCCATTTTAAAATGTAAGGCATAGTTTTTGGCTCAGCCTGGCCTCCAAAGTTATACTTTAACCGAGGACCGAGCCTAGCTCGGGTGGCAAGCGCCTCAGCCTATTTTTTTAATTTTTTAGTTAATGCAGATCTGACTAATTCGCCTATGGGGAGTTAAACCCGCACTGCCGCCTGATACTACTTTCGGTGATCTCAAGAAGGATACGGTCTTTAACCACTAGGCTAGAGCCCCTTGGTGTGGGTTGTGTGTGTGTGTTGAGTGGGCATGCGTGGCATAGTTTTTGGCTCAACCTAGCATCCAAAAAAAAAGTTATACTTTAACATATATAATCCTTCCAAAGTTATACTTTAACCTACTATGCAATGTTTCTAGAAACAAAATCATAACCATAAGATAGTGCTTTCTAATACAAATCCAATAAACTTTTATATAACCAAGTTAGAATTTTGGAATGTCTCCAAATGTTTGCTTTAAATTATTATCTTTTGAAAATTTAATGGTTAGAATTTTCAAACGAACTTAGATGTTGGCATGATGTATACTAAAGTCATAGTGCTCCATGCGATCAACAACTTTATA
>JADLZL010000837.1:0-37267 GCA_015844335.1 Chrysopogon serrulatus | reverse complement strand
TGCTCTAGTTATTAGCTGTGACTAGGGTAGTAATCGATAGTGTAGACATAGAGTCTAGGCTATAAATTACCCGAGGTTAAGCCCAATTCCCTACGGCAGTTAGTTATGGTAGCCCCAGAGGTGACAGCTCTGTTAGGCCTTCGTATTCCACCACGTCGGAGTTGGTGTTTCGTAGAGCTTTTGGCGTAACTTCCCCAACTACCTTCTTCCCAGTCTTATTCGAGTTGGAAAGGTACTGCTGCTCAAAGTGCTATTGTGTGATTGCTATATCTACCATGAATCAGTTATTATAGAACCCTAGTAATAGAGAAGTATTTAGAAACCTTCAACTCTCCGTTGTCCTCTCACTTTAGCTATCTACTCTCTTATCATAGAATTCTCCTGTGTGTCCATGTCATATATGCATAATTCCTATTATCTATCATTTACCCCTACTATAGTCTAGTTGGTGTATTAAGTTAGTAGATACATGATGGTGAACTATCAATGTCTTTATCCATTGTTTTCCAGTGGTAAAATATAAATAACGATACCTGAAATACTCCCGGTAAAATGCTACAATGGTTTTCTGTGCGCTTGCGGAATCCTTCACATTTTAATTGTGCATAAGAAATACCAACAAGCATTTTTGGCGCCATTGCCGGGGAAACAATTGGCGTAAAGATTTTGATAATGATCTTGATATCTGCTAATCTAGTATGCCGCTAGCTTTAGTAGGATTACCCCTGTTTTGTTGAGTTGTGGAATAAGCAGGATATCAATCGTTTTAGCCTTCTGGCGAAATTCCACAAGAACAAGACATGAGAGATATTGAAGAACTCAGGGTGCCTGAACATTCATGATCCATCAACGGTGAAGCCCCCGCCATCTCACGGTATGTATAAACATATATATATATATATATATATATATATATATATATATATATATATTATTCTAACCATGTGTAGATTAAAAAAGAAGAAAAGTCATCATCACATGAATTCAAAGTTCATCACATGTGACAAAGAAAAGACGCTGCGCTACTCACAAATACCATAGTGAGTCATGGTAAATTTGATCAAAAAAGGTGAGAAAGTCTTGCTCATGGACTTTAAATTTGATGAGTAGTTATCCTGTTACATTCCACTGCATGTTTACTTTGAATAATCCATGCATCTACTTCATCTCATATCAAATCCACAGCATGTTTAGTTTCTTGCACATATGCATGTTATTTGCACCTCTATTTAAAAATAAATAAATAAAAACACTCTCACCATACATGATCATGCTCTATCATCTCTAATTGAGTAAACCTCTATAGTGCTTTCATGCTACCTTTGTTTGCTATTGTATGCTTAGGTTTTGAAGTATTTTTTATACACCTTTTAAATTAAGCATGGTGCTTGGTTTAAACCGCCTTCTTGAATTATATTAGACGTGATGTCTAGTTTGGTTTTTGAGTCTAAGGTGTGTTGAGTTTACTTCTAAAAAGCCTTTAAATTAAGCGTGGTGCTTAGGTTAAATAGCCTACCTTAATCAAATTAGACATGGAGTTTGGTTTGGTTATTGAACTAGAAATTATTGTAGTGGACATTGGATATTTTGTTAGGCTAACCCCTACAGGAACTCTTAAATTCAATTCGGGTAAGTCAAGAGATGAACTCACATCAAGAGACGAATCAAGGCATATGATGAAATTCAATAACTTCGCACAAAAAGAAAGAGACAACTCATTCTCCATGGAAGAGCTGTAAGTATCAAAGTTTATACACTTAATCCTTTGTTGCAAGTTATCTTTGCCTTGAATCATATAAAAGTGCAGATACCAACAAAATTTGTTAAAAGAAATTTATGCTAAAGTAATCCTAAAAGCCCATCCTTTTATTAGCATAGATAAAATTTGCATGAATTACATAGACCATAACCCACATTTCAAACTTGTTGCAATCCTTCGGGTATGTGTCCACTAACATTTATGCAGAAAGAAAAAAATAAATGTCTGATCATGGTTCGAAATAAAAAAGAAAGGAAAACAAGTGTATAGAAAAAACTAAGATGAAAAGGAATGGATGGAAGAACACTTCAACACTGTCTACACTTCACCATGATAGTGGACCATTGCAAGACATAAGGTATGTTTACCCAAGCCCCATGCAACTTTAAACTACATTCAACATATTATACCATATTGTTAAATGTCTTAATTATCCTTATCTTATGTCATGCTTAATTTGCTAAAACCTAAAACAAATAAAATACTCTTTTGGTTCACCTACATATTCTTGATTCTATCTCTAGTCTTTTGAACTTCATTACTCTATTATAAGTATGCTTTAGAATATTACTTAAACATTATAACATCAAAGCATATTTGTATAAGAATTTGGTTGTGTATATAGACTATCCTCTCCTGTATAAAAAAAATGTTTAAATTATATTAGGAGACTTCATAGAATCAAATCAAGGTTATAGGTATTCTTCAAAATAATATCTTCGCTTTAACCTTGTTGAAAAATTTGAAGTAATAGTGAATCATTTAAAACATGAGCTATAAATTAATCTTTAAATCCCTGGCAAACACTATCCATACTTTAAATAAATTATATATTCCTTCGGGTATGCGTTGTCTACTAATCCCTTGCAAAGAAGAAATAATAAGAGAAGCAGAAATTTAGAAGAGTAAGAAAGGATTACAACATATGAGACAAGATGCTAATAAACAACTCAAGATGCAAGGAAGGAAAAGACCATTGAGATTCAATCTATCCTTTACCACATGGTGTCATCATGCTCTAGTAATAAAGGTAACATCTTAAAGGTAAGTGGTCATCATTCCCTCTTGATCTTAGGAGTACACATCATAGCACCATTCTCATGATCTCAGTCTTAACTAAATGAGCTCAAATATGATATATCTTATTTTTAAAAGATGATAGTCATCATGTTAATCTTGATAACTTATAAAGATGAACAATCCTTCCATAGGTTAAGTAACTCCACTCCTTTATCTCATAAGCTTAAATGCTATATTTATACTTTTGATCTTCTCACTTATGTTATAAATAAATAATGTGAACAACATCAGTCTTATTGTGTCTAAGGTTAGAGAATGAATAAATTTGTGGTTCTGTTGGTGTTTTCCCACCAACAGAGCTCATGCACTTGATCTCTACCTTGTCTTTATGAGTAGAACACACTTCAACCAAAGTGAGGGGGAGATTCTCCAAATTCTACAAGTGGAAGTTCTAAACCAGT
The DNA here is from genome assembly GCA_015844335.1 of Chrysopogon serrulatus. NCBI lineage: Eukaryota > Viridiplantae > Streptophyta > Magnoliopsida > Poales > Poaceae > Chrysopogon > Chrysopogon serrulatus. The sequence continues at coordinate 34,027 of JADLZL010000837.1, read as the reverse complement.
AACAATGATGCACATAAGATTGGCTTCGAGATGTTAATAAAAGAAAAGAAGGCGGCACCACCATTGGAAGCGCCACTAGTGGAGACACTACCTTAATCCTCATCTTTAGGAGAAAACAAAAGTATTCAATTAATGAACCACTGCAAGGAGGAGTCTAGTTCGAAGGACTCAAAACATCGAACCCTCGCCGGGAGGTAACATCGGTAGTTATCCATATTTACTTTCTTGCATTGCATAATTTATTTTTTTTAGCATGTTTACTTTTCTATATTAGTATTGCATAGAAAACAAACAAAAATAAATAAGCATGCATTAGGCTGAATTCATCATGAAAAACTTGAAGCCCCATAAGAATCCCTTGCGGTATAAAAGCCTGTAGGAGTTTTCACTGTGGTGGTACAAAAAAATATCAAAAATATCATGCATACATGTTTTGCTTTTCTGTATACAAAAATAGAAAATCTAAAAAAATACTAGATGAACATCCTGCTATAACCTTATCACTTGGAAACTATTTTCTAAAAGCTCCATAACATCCAATCCTCGAAACGGCTAACCACAAACTATTTTATCCTAATCTGTTCCACAAGTTTTGGTGTTTTGTGAGAGCTTTCTGCAGAATGACTTCAAGAGTTAGTTCACCCAGGGTCTTTCATCTTCACTCCTTGTTGTACACCTTTCCGACATACGATTTACCCATTGTGTGAAGAAAGCAACTTCTTGAAGGGTGAAGATCGAGATGTTCCTGGTAACACTTGCTCTTATAAGCATGAGCTCCTCCATGAGGATCACTCAATTTCAATGCTTAACCACGATAACAACTAGCTTGGGGGAAGGCATCCCCTAATTATCAGGTAAGTATACCTATGAGATTATTGAGTCTGTCTTGTAGTCATAAAAATACCAAAAATATATGGGCACATAAAGGTCCATGTTTGTCGAGTCTTTGTGAGTCTTTAAAATATAAAACCAAATAAAAATGAGTGTCTAGTTATGAGTCAATAAATAGTCAAGCTCTAGAGATAATCTTAAAAGGATAAAAGTGATAGCTCTTAAAGTGCCTAGTTGCTAGACTTAAGTTTTCCCAAGTTTTGGCTTAGACTGTTTTGACATGAAGATTTACTTTGAGCCTAAAACTTGTGGGTTGCATACGCTTGAGCTAAGTCTAGGTGATTGATTGATATAATTGAAAAAGTTTAAGTTACTATTTATCTTGTTCTAAGTGACACTAAAGTTCTGGAGATTTCTTTTGAAAAAAATACAAAACCTTACATGATGAGCTCTTGTATGACAAAGCTTATATTCCTACCAAAGCCAAACATGATAAGATAGGCTAGATAAACTTCCATATATATGCTTGTCGGTGCTAAAACTGGCGGTTCTAGTACTGACTAGTGAATTTGTGGTGCGTATTCCCAACCCCGGAATGTGTGCAAGAAGAATACAGGTAAAACTAGTATTATCCTGCACCAAGGTGCTTGTAGGTAGGGGAGTACAAGCAGATGGAGAGAGGGAGCTGGTCCCAAGTCTCGTGAGTGAGCGAGTTGAGGCAAGTGTCAATATCGTGTGTGTGGAAGGGCTTAAGGTTGCTTGTCTTCGTTCGCCCGAGAAGGGGCCCGGTCCTCCCCTTTTATAGCCGCAAGGGGTGAACAAAGTGTTTACATAATGTGTCGCCGTGTGTGAGGGGAAGAGGTCGTGAGCGTGGCTCTCCCTCCCGATCCGAGGCCTCGGAGTCCGCCGGGATAGGCGCCGACACTGTGGAGCTTGTCCTGCTGCAGAGCATGTGCGTGGCCGTGAAGGGTCGCGTCCTCGCCCCGGGCGGGCGGAAGGAATGGCTGTCCCCGTGAAGTTGGACGGAGAGGCCGGGGAGATGCATCTGGTTCTTGCGGCGCGCCCATCGCCAGACTGTGAGGGGCTTGGCACAGAAAGAGCCGTCATCGGGGCTATCGCTGCCCATCCCGGGTTCAGAAAACCCGGGAAGTACTGTTGTTTGACCAGCGTCCCGGCCGACCTGACTCCCGTACGGAGGATGATACTGGATGATGGCCCCCAGCGTGGCGGCCACCGTCCTGAAGCCTCGGCGACTTGACCTGACAATAGGGTTAGGATACACAGTGTCTCACAGTGACAGGCCTAGCTTCCACTGTGAGGGTTAACGTAATCATGAGCGCAGGTGTGGGTTGTGACGGGATGGCTCTTATCCCCTGCCAAGGGATAACGTCAGTCTGATGGGTACTGTGGGAAGGCGAACGACAGATATACGTCAAGTCAGAGGCCCGGTTTGACCGGGAAGCGCGGCGCGCCCCGTCCGAGGCCTAGGCACGGGGGCTTCTGCGGGACGGAAAGTGGGCGCTCGTCCGAGGCGTCTCTGTGAAGGGTCGGGCGAGGCGGAGCGTTAGCGTCTGTCCGAGGCCTCATCGGGGAAGGCTCGGACGAGGTGGAGAGTTAGCGCCCGTCCCCCGGCCTCGGCGGGGAAGGCTCTCGGACGGGTCCGGAATGTTAGTGCCGTCCGAGACCCCCGCGGGGGAGGCTCGGACGGGATGGTGAGCTTGATGTCTTGGGCCTTGGCGGGCCGTGTTTTTGCTCTTGTATGGCCTGGTTTTGCGTTCATTGGGCCTAATAGTTTGGAGGGCCCTTATTTTGGTTCCTGACAGTAGCCCCCGAACCTTCGAAGGAGTGAGTACACTCGTTCGGAGGTTGTGGCCTTGAGCTAGGTTCCCGTCAGGCACGTTGTTAAATGTTTTGGGCTTTCCTAGATCGGGTGCGCGCGAGCGCACCCGGCAGGTGTAGCCCCTGAGGCCTCGGAGGAGTGTGAGCATTCCTCCGAGGGCTTATGCGTGTTTGGTGAAGGTTCTCATTTGCCCCGGAGGTCACGTTCTCCAGTGGGGGCGCGCGAGCGCACCCGCCGGGTGTAGCCCCCGAGGCCTCGGAGGAGTGTGAGCGTTCCTCCGAGGGCTTACGTGTGTTCTGATTTGTGGTGTCCTTACCATTTGCCGAGCCCCCGGGCCCGTCGGCTCGTCCGGGGGTTTGGCGAGTGAGTTAGTTGATGTTTCCCAGCCTCAGCCCCTGTGCTGGGGATGCCCCCGAGCCTCGTTCTGGTGTAGGACGGTCGAGCGGTACTTGGTCGTTAGTTTTGTCTGTGCCTCTGCATCCCTTCCGCAGGGAGGAGGGTGGATCTCACCATGCCGTCGTTGATAGGTGTCAAACATGGCTAGATCCGGTGAGCTATTAACGGGTCAGTCCAAGTGGAATGCCTATGCCCCGTTCGCTAGGAGTTGGCTGGGCCCGGAGGCGCATTCCATTAGAGCCTGCAAGGCGTGTCTGAGGCGGGGCCCAGGTCCCGTCCGCCAGGTCCCGAGGGCTCGGCGCACTCCCACGCGGGATCCCCCTACTCAGACTGCCTCGCTGGCCTCGGACACGGCACGGGATTTGGCCCTTCTTGCGCGGGGCTAGGGCTGTGTATGAGACCGTCCGAGCCGCCCCCGACTGGGTGGCCTGAGGTGTCTGTCGAACCCACCGGTGGGCGGCCTCCGAACCTCTAGACCGTAAATGGGTTGTCGCCCGTGCTCCTTCACGTGGAAGGAAGCCCATGGTCTATCCCCACGCTGGGGGCGTGGAGTGCGCCTTTTGAGGCGCTCTTCTCGGCGTCCGGCGTCGTGGCGCCGCTTGCTACAGAGAAGTGGCGGGCGGGCCCCCACGCCCAAGGCGGTTGGCCAGGCCGCTTGTAGCGTGCTCGTGGGTCCCATACGAGACGTGATGGTGGCGTCTTGCCCGCGGCTGCCACCGCGGACACGCCGCCGTCGGGGCCCCGGCCCATGAGCCGGATCTCCCGTGGGGGGATTATCCCTGCAACGTGCGTGTATTTTCTTAACCCCGTGCGGCTGTGGCCGCCCGTGCGCGGGCGCCTGGGGCTCCGTGTAGAACGTAATCGGGTAGGGAGATACGCATTAAATGCTGGTAGGTGAACGGGTTAGGGTTTTACCGGGCATAAATACCTGGGCACGGTGGCCGCTGGTTTTTCTTCTCGCTTCCCCAGCCATTGCCTCTGCTCCTACCCTTGCCGTTGCCGGGACTTTGTTCGAGCGCCACCGAGAGTGAAGGAAGAAGTGAGAGGAGAGACAACCTTGCCGCGTAGCCGCTCAATCCAGCCTGCCGTCCTGATGGCGCCGAGGGTCGAGATCGCCGAGCACGGGAGGATCGAGTCGCGGCGCGTCACGGAGGCCGAAGCCGGGCGACGCCGGAGGAGAAGGGCCTTCTCCGTGTCCGCCCGACATCCGTCCGGAGGGATCGTGCCGCCGCCCGAGCACTAGTTCCCGATGCCGCCCGAGGGATACGCCGTGAGTTTCACGGCTGCCCATGAGCGCTGGTTCGATGCCGGTGGGTCGGTTCCTCCGGCGCGCCCCTGGAGTATTATGGCCCGGAGCTGCACAATCTTGCCCCAACTCGATCACACAGCGGCGGTGTTCGCCGCCCCTGGTGAGGGGTTTCTGAAGTCGAGGCCCACTGGGACCTTTTGGCTCTACTTCTTTGAGGCCGTCCTCTTCTTGAAGGCTCCTAAAGGGTCGGAGAAGGGGAAGAGGCTAGCCGTTCGAGCCGGAGCTGCACGTTGCAGCTACGAGCCCGCGCCCGGATGCCTACATCCCTGGCCAAGCTTTGTCTTCCAATCGTGGTGGGCACGCCGGTGGTTCTACCTCCCGAACGACCACGCCCATCCGCCAAGGTATACCGGAAGTGGTTCGATGCGGAGCCGCCGTCGTGGAAGGCGTAGCTGATTGCGGGAAGGTGACACCGCTGAGGAAGGTGTTCTTCGCCTTGGCGCTGCCTCGACCCGGGCGGGGTTGGACGCGTCGGGAGTGATCGCCCTTTCACCAACGGCGGATGCTGCCCCTCATGTCAAGATGGTATTCCCCTCGTATGACATGAAGGACGGCACCGAGTGGAGGGGCACACCCGGACGGCGCCCGAGGATCTTGACCATGACGAGATCCTCGAGCGGACGAAGAAGGTGGTGACGGCGGACCTCGCCGTGATGTATAAGGTGACGATGCGGCCCGAGAAGGGGTACATTCCCTTGGTAAGTGTCGCGCCTGCGTTCTAGGCTTGCTCTCTATCTCCTTTTCTGACCTTACCCTGCTTTTCGTTCTGCAGGGGCTTTCCGGGAAGCTGGCGGCGTGCAAACCGCCTATCGCCGCAGAGAAGGAGACGAACCGGGCCCACTCGGAGGCGAGGAGGAAGGAGAAGGAGAGCCAGAGGGAGCGGAACGCCCGCAAGCAGGGAGAAGGGAGGACTGGGGAGGCGCCGGGGCGCCACCAAGAGCGTGAGGGCCTCCCGCGAGAGGATACACCGTCGGACACCACCAACACGGATGACGATGGTGATGACGACGCGGAGGAGAGGTGGTACGATGACGACCTCAGTCGCTACTTGGGGCTGGATTCCCCGGGGGAGGCGTCGCACCGCCAACCTTCTGGCGGTGCGGAGCGTGCGCACATGGCGGAGGAGCCCACGGCGAAGTGCTCGGCCTCGGCCTCCCCGGAGCCGAGGCTGCATGGTGAGGCTGAGGCCACGACGCCCCCGAGGGGCAGCTGAACGCCGCGGGGGGAAGAGTGCCGCCGAGGCTACCCCCCGTCCGAGCGGAGGGGACGTGTGGACGGCCGGGGTGCAACTCCAGCGGAGGAGGCGCGGCCCCTCCGAGGCCAACCCGCGCCGGTGACTCCGAGCGGCGGCGGACCAACTCCACCCTCGAGCAACCCGAGGCGCCGGAGAGGAGGCCCGAGGGCGAGGGTCGGACGCCCGATGGAGGGGTGAGCACGGCGGAGCGCCTGAGGGGCCGCAACCCATACTTCACAAGGTGTTTACCCATGGTATCCTTGCATTGCCTTTTCCTATTAGCACATCTGCTGCAGGGACACACAACCCGACTCGCTCCTTTAGCAACCTCGCTGAATGCTTGCTCCAAGAAGGAGTGGGTCTTGTCAGTCCATTCATTTGTGTAATCACTATCACTTGGGCGGCCCATGTACATCCAGTCACGATCATCCATCTTCTAACATATACATTAGCGAGAAACGTAAAAATCAAGTTTACCTACATCGGTCTCCTACTCTCTAATAGGTGAGGATAGGTCCTAATCTCACCCGCGTATGCGTTGTTGGGGTTAGTTTCCATGGTCTACTCTGATCGGAGACGAAATTTCGGTAGCACCTCCCCGCTGTTCTCCAGGTGCACGCCCCAATAGGGAGATCATGCATTCGGAGAACAACAAGGAGGTGATGCCGAAACTCAGTCTCCGATCGGAGCAAACCATAGAAACTAACCCCAACAATGCATACGCGGGCTGTCCAATTAATGTGGATAATTCGAAATAGATACGGTCTTCGATATGCAAAGATCTGCATACCTCCAGCCGTATTTCTTTTGAATGGAAGACGCCTAACTAGGTGATGTGACCTACGACCTTGATACGGAAAGAGGGGTTATACCTTAGGTGGTGGTGTAGTCGGGCTAAGCGGAGCCGTGGCGATTCGGTGCGATGGGCGAGGCGACACGGTGCAGGCAGACCCGCAACGGCGAGGAAGACGATCGGGGTCAACTCAAGCTCGGCACCAACGGAGTCTTCTCTACAAAATAAATGTACGCACATATTGTTAATTTAAAATTTTGATAGCACCTCCCCTACACGGTGACAACACCCACACCTGCAATAAGACACAGATAACGGCACAAAAGCGGCTCGATGACCGACAACCACATCGAATGGCTCGATGGCCACCAACCACACACAATGCACCTATCTAAAGGCTCAATACCTTCGCATAGTGGGGGCGGCGACGGCCCAGTAAGGGCGGCTCGGCCAACGGCGGGAGTGACGGCTGCGACGGCGGAGACAGCCTCGGCGTTGCCTAGGCCGGTAGAGGTGACGTGGACCGGGACAGTTGTTGACGGTCATTAAACACTAAATATAATCATCAACTATTGCATGAAATGATATAAAATGGATTACAAAGCATAGTAGTAGGTTTTGATTCTAACGAGTTCCACGAGTTTTGGTGTTCTCACTTGTGTTGCAGGAGTATGCAATTTTCTATCAAATAAAAGTATTTTAAATAAGTAATTGGACTGCACCATTGCGACGGGCTCGTCGAGACGATCAAAATGGATATATCATTTGCTATATTTGGAGCCCAGAATCAAGAGATATCAACTCCAGATCGAAACATGCGCCATTGGGCCCTAAAAGGAACAAGAAAACACACAAATGAAGCTGGGCCCAATTGGGCTTGGGCCCAGGCCGCCCGACATCTTGCCTTGGGCCGGCCGACCTCCCCCTATGGCCTCTCATGCCCGTCTTCTGGAAGCTTCTTCCACCGCCTTCAAGGATGCATCTTGACCGTACCTTAAGTCGGTTTGATCAAAGGGCTCACGTTTCTCCCACCGGGCTATAAATACAGGGGCAGACCCCCCTCTCTGGGGGCACCACATTATTATGGAGATGTAGAGGCGTCCCTCGAATGGATGACCTCTCACCTCTAGAGAATTAGGGCTAGACTTTCCAATATAGTAGATTAGTTCTAGTTGAGAGTTAGAGAGAGCGGCGCTACGCCCGGGTTCCGGAGGAGTCTTCAGAGTTCTGGTATATCTTTGTATCTATTCTTGTAAGACTTATACTTTAATATATTTTATCTTCTCTATTTACTTTTATGCATTACATTTGATTGGCTAGTATAGTTGTTATACTTTAGCATAGGATCTCCGTCTGTATTAGGTGCTCTAGTTATTAGCTGTGACTAGGGTAGTAATCGATAGTGTAGACATAGAGTCTAGGCTATAAATTACCTGAGGTTGCGCCCAATTCCTACGGTTAGTTATGGTAGCCCCAGAGGTGACAGCTCTGTTAGGCCTTCGTATTCCACCACGTCGGAGTTGGTGTTTCGTAGAGCTTTTGGCAGACTTCCCCAACTACCTTCTTCCCAGTCTTATTCGAGAGTTGGAAAGGTACTGCTGCTCCAAAGTGCTATTGTGTGATTGCTATATCTACCATGAATCAGTTATTATAGAACCCTAGTAATAGAGAAGTATTTAGAAACCTTCAACTCTCCCGTTGTCCTCTCACTTTAGCTATCTACTCTCTTATCATAGAATTCTCCTGTGTGTCCATGTCATATATGCATAATTCCTATTATCTATCATTTACCCCTACTATAGTCTAGTTGGTGTATTAAGTTAGTAGATACATGATGGTGAACTATCAATGTCTTTATCCATTGTTTTCCAGGGTAAAATATAAATAACGATACCTGAAATACTCCCCTGGTAAAATGCTACAATGGTTTTACGTAAAAACTATGAATCCTTCACATTTTAATTGTGCATAAGAAATACCAACAAGCATTTTTGGCGCCATTGCCGGGGAAACAATTGGCGTAAAGATTTTGATAATGATCTTGATATCTGCTAATCTAGTATGCCGCTAGCTTTAGTAGGATTACCCCCCTGCTTTTGTTGAGTTGTGGAATAAGCGTGGATATCAATCGCTTTTAGCCTCCGCGGCGAAATTCCACAAGAACAAGACATGAGAGATATTGAAGAACTCGGGTGCCTGAACATTCATGATCCATCAACAAGTGAAGCCCTGCCATCTCACAGGTATGTATAAACATATATATATATATATATATATATATTATTCTAACCATGTGTAGATTAAAGAAGAAAAGTCATCATCACATGAATTCAAAGTTCATCACATGTGACAAAGAAAAGACGCCAAGCGCTACTCACAAATACCATAGTGAGTCATGGTAAATTTGATCAAAAAAGGTGAGAAAGTCTTGCTCATGGACTTTAAATTTGATGAGTAGTTATCCTCGTTACATTCCACTTTGCATGTTTACTTTGAATAATCCATGCATCTACTTCATCTCATATCAAATCCACAGCATGTTTAGTTTCTTGCACACATGCATGTTATTTGCACCTCTATTTAAAAATAAATAAATAAAAACACTCTCACCATACATGATCATGCTCTATCATCTCTAATTGAGTAAACCTCTATAGTGCTTTCATGCTACCTTTGTTTGCTATTGTATGCTTAGGTTTTGAAGTATTTTTATACACCTTTTAAATTAAGCATGGTGCTTGGTTTAAACCGCCTTCTTGAATTATATTAGACGTGATGTCTAGTTTGGTTTTTGAGTCTAAGGTGTGTTGAGTTTACTTCTAAAAAGCTTTTAAATTAAGCGTGGTGCTTAGGTTAAATAGCCTACCTTAATCAAATTAGACATGGAGTTTGGTTTGGTTATTGAACTAGAAATTATTGTAGTGGACATTGGATATTTTGTTAGGCTAACCCCTACAGGAACTCTTAAATTCAATTCGGGTAAGTCAAGAGATGAACTCACATCAAGAGACGAATCAAGGCATATGATGAAATTCAATAACTTCGCACAAAAGAAAGAGACAACTCATTCTCCATGGAAGAGCTGTAAGTATCAAAGTTTATACACTTAATCCTTTGTTGCAAGTTATCTTTGCCTTGAATCATATAAAAGTGCAGCTACCAACAAAATTTGTTAAAAGAAATTTATGCTAAAGTAATCCTAAAAGCCCATCCTTTTATTAGCATAGATAAAATTTGCATGAATTACATAGACCATAACCCACATTTCAAACTTGTTGCAATCCTTCGGGTATGTGTCCACTAACATTTATGCAGGAAAGAAAAAATAAATGTCTGATCATGGTTCGAAATAAAAAGAAAGGAAAACAAGTGTATAGAAAAAACTAAGATGAAAAGGAATGGATGGAAGAACACTTCAACACTGTCTACACTTCACCATGATAGTGGACCATTGCAAGACATAAGGTATGTTTACCCAAGCCTCATGCAACTTTAAACTACATTCAACATATTATACCATATTGTTAAATGTCTTAATTATCCTTATCTTATGTCATGCTTAATTTGCTAAAACCTAAAACAAATAAAATACTCTTTTGGTTCACCTACATATTCTTGATTCTATCTCTAGTCTTTTGAACTTCATTACTCTATTATAAGTATGCTTTAGAATATTACTTAAACATTATAACATCAAAGCATATTTGTATAAGAATTTGGTTGTGTATATAGACTATCCTCTCCTGTATAAAAAAAAAAAATGTTTAAATTATATTAGGAGACTTCATAGAATCAAATCAAGGTTATAGGTATTCTTCAAAATAATATCTTCGCTTTAACCTTGTTGAAAAATTTGAAGTAATAGTGAATCATTTAAAACATGAGCTATAAATTAATCTTTAAATCCTTGGCAAACACTATCCATACTTTAAATAAATTATATATTCCTTCGGGTATGCGTTGTCTACTAATCCCTTGCAAAGAAGAAATAATAAGAGAAGCAGAAATTTAGAAGAGTAAGAAAGGATTACAACATATGAGACAAGATGCTAATAAACAACTCAAGATGCAAGGAAGGAAAAGACCATTGAGATTCAATCTATCCTTTACCACATGGTGTCATCATGCTCTAGTAATAAAGGTAACATCTTAAAGGTAAGTGGTCATCATTCCCTCTTGATCTTAGGAGTACACATCATAGCACCATTCTCATGATCTCAGTCTTAACTAAATGAGCTCAAATATGATATATCTTATTTTTAAAAGATGATAGTCATCATGTTAATCTTGATAACTTATAAAGATGAACAATCCTTCCATAGGTTAAGTAACTCCACTCCTTTATCTCATAAGCTTAAATGCTATATTTATACTTTTGATCTTCTCACTTATGTTATAAATAAATAATGTGAACAACATCAGTCTTATTGTGTCTAAGGTTAGAGAATGAATAAATTTGTGGTTCTGTTGGTGTTTTCCCACCAACAGCTCATGCACTTGATCTCTACCTTGTCTTTATGAGTAGAACACACTTCAACCAAAGTGAGGGAGATTCTCCAAATTCTACAAGTGGAAGTTCTAAACCAAGTAACAATGATGCACATAAGATTGGCTTCGAGATGTTAATAAAAAAAAAGAAGGCGGCACCACCATTGGAAGCGCCACTAGTGGAGACACTACCTTAATCCTCATCTTTAGGAGAAAACAAAAGTATTCAATTAATGAACCACTTGCAAGGAGGAGTCTAGTTCGAAGGACTCAAAACATCGAACCCTCGCCGGGAGGTAACATCGGTAGTTATCCATATTTACTTTCTTGCATTGCATAATTTATTTTTTTTAGCATGTTTACTTTTCTATATTAGTATTGCATAGAAAACAAACAAAAATAAATAAGCATGCATTAGGCTGAATTCATCATGAAAAACTTGAAGCCCCATAAGAATCCCTTTATGGTATAAAAAGCCCAGTAGGAGTTTTCACCGTGGTGGTACAAAAAATATCAAAAATATCATGCATACATGTTTTGCTTTTCTATATACAAAAATAGAAAATCTAAAAAAATACTAGATGAACATCCCGCTATAACCTTATCACTTGGAAACTATTTTCTAAAAGCTCCATAACATCCAATCCTCGAAACGGCTAACCACAAACTATTTTATCCTAATCCGTTCCACAAGTTTTGGTGTTTTGTGAGAGCTTTCTGCAGAATGACTTCAAGAGTTAGTTCACCCAGTGGTCTTTTCATCTTCACTCCTTGTTGTACACCTTTCCGACATACGCTTACCCATTGTGTGAAGAAAGCAACTTCTTGAAGGGTGAAGATCGAGATGTTCCCCGGGTAACACTTGCTCTTATAAGCATGAGCTCCTCCATGAGGATCACTCAATTTCAATGCTTAACCACGATAACAACTAGCTTGGGGAAGGCATCCCCTAATTATCGGTAAGTATACCTATGAGATTATTGAGTCGTCTTGTAGTCATAAAAATACCAAAAATATATGGGCACATAAAGGTCCATGTTTGTCGAGTCTTTGTGAGTCTTTAAAATATAAAACCAAATAAAAATGAGTGTCTAGTTATGAGTCAATAAATAGTCAAGCTCTAGAGATAATCTTAAAAGGATAAAAGTGATAGCTCTTAAAGTGCCTAGTTGCTAGACTTAAGTTTTCCCAAGTTTTGGCTTAGACTGTTTTGACATGAAGATTTACTTTGAGCCTAAAACTTGTGGGTTGCATACGCTTGAGCTAAGTCTAGGTGATTGATTGATATAATTGAAAAAGTTTAAGTTACTATTTATCTTGTTCTAAGTGACACTAAAGTTCTGAGATTTCTTTTGAAAAAAATACAAAACCTTACATGATGAGCTCTTGTATGACAAAGCTTATATTCCTACCAAAGCCAAACATGATAAGATAGGCTAGATAAACTTCCATATATATGCTTGTCGGTGCTAAAAGCCGGCGGTTCTAGTAATTGACTAGTGAATTTGTGGTGCGTATTCCCAACCCCGAATGTGTGCAAGAAGAATACAGGTAAAACTAGTATTATCCTGCACCAAGGTGCTTGTAGGTAGGGGGAGTACAAGCGGATGGAGAGAGGGGAGCTGGTCCCAAGTCTCGTGAGTGAGCGAGTTGAGGCAAGTGTCAATATCGTGTGTGTGGAAGGGCTTAAGGTTGCTTGTCTTCGTTCGCCTCGAGAAGGGGCCCGGTCCTCCCCTTTTATAGCCGCAAGGGGTGAACAGTGTTTACATAATGTGTCGTCGTGTGAGGGAAGAGGTCGTGAGCGTCTCTCCCTCCCCCGATCCGAGGCCTCGAGTCCGCCCGGGGATAGGCGCCGACAACTGGGAGCTTGTCTGGCCGCAGCATGTGCGTGGCCGTGAAGGGTCGCGTCCTCCGCCCCGGGCGGCGGAAGGAATGGCTGTCCCCTCAGAAGTTGACGGAGAGGCCGTGGGAGATGCATCGAATCTTGCGGGCGCGCCCACCGCCGTCGGGGCGGTTGGCACGAAAAAGAGCCGTCATCGGGGGCTATCGCTGCCCATCCCGGGTTCGAAAACCCGGAAGTACTGTTGTTTGACCAGGCGTCCCGGCCGCGACTCCCGTGCGGAGGATGATCTTTGGATGATGGCCCCCTGGCGTGGCGGCCACCGTCCCCGGGAGCCTCGGCGACTTGACCTGACAATAGGGTTAGGATACACGTGTCTCACAAAGGATGACAGCCTAGCTTCCACCGTGAGGGTTAACGTAATCATGAGCGCAGGTGTGGGTTGTGACGGGATGGCTCTTATCCCCCCCGCCAAGGGATAACGCCGGTCGATGGGTACCGTGGGAAGGCGAACGCATGCGGATATACGTCAAGTCGGAGGCCGGTTTGGCCCCAGCCTTGCGCGCGCCCCGTCGAGGCCTAGGCACGGGGCTTCGGGACGGAAAGTGGGCGCTCGTCCGAGGCGTCTCGTGAAGGGTCGGGCGAGGCGGGCGGCATGTTAGCGTCCGAGGCCTCATCGGGGAAGGCTCGGACGAGGTGGAGGATTAGCGCCCGTCCCGAGGCCTCGGCGGGAAGGCTCGGACGGGTCGGAATGTTAGTGCCCGTCCGAGACCCCGTGCGGGGAGGCTCGACGGGATGGTGAGCAAAGTGTCTTGGGCCTTGGCAGGCCGTGTTTTGCTACTGTATGGCCTGGTTTTGCGTTCATTGGGCCTAATAGTTTGGAGGGCCCTTATTTTGGTTCCCGACAGTAGCCCCCGAACCTTCGAAGGAGTGAGTACACTCGTTCGGAGGTTGTGGCCTTGAGCTAGTTCCGTCGGGCACGTTGTTAAATGTTTTGGGCTTTCCTAGATCGGGTGCGCGAAGCATCTCCGGCGTGTGTGTAGCCCCCGAGGCCTCGGAGGAGTGTGAGCATTCCTCCGGGGCTTATGCGTGTTTGGTGAAGGTTCTCATTTGCCCCGGGAGGTCACGTTCTCCCGGTGGGGCCATGAATGAGCACTGGCCGGTGTAGTTAACCCCGGGCCTCGGAGGAGTGTGAGCGTTCCTCCGAGGGCTTACGTGTGTTCTGATTTGTGGTGTCCTTACCATTTGCCGAGCCCCCGGGCCCGTCGGCTCGTCCGGGGGTTTGGCGAGTGAGTTAGTTGATGTTTCCCAGCCTCGGCCCCTGTGGCTTTGGGATGCCCCGAGCCTCGTTGCTCCGTGTAGGACGGTCGAGCGGTACTTGGTCGTTAGTTTTGTCTCGTGCCTCTGCATCCCTTCCGCAGGGAGGAGGGTGGATCTCACCATGCCGCCGTTGATAGGTGTCAAACATGGCTAGATCCGGTGAGCTATTAACGGAAAAGTCGGTCCAAGTGGAATGCCTATGCCCCGTTAAGCTAGGAGTTGGCCGGGCCCGGAGGCGCATTCCATTAGAGCCTGCAAGGCGTGTCTGAGGCGGGGCCAGTCCCGTCCCCGCCCGTGTCCCGAGGGCTCGGCGCACTCCCCACGCTGGATCCCCCTACTCGGGCTGCCTCGGCCTCGGACACGGCACGGGGATTTGGTCCCACGCTTGGCGCTGGGCTAGGCTGTGTATGAGACCGTCCCGAGCCGCCCCCTCTCTGTGGCTCGAGGTGTCTGTCGAACCCACCGGTGGGCCAGCCTCCGAACCTCTAGACCGTAAATGGGCGTCCCAGGCTCCTTCCACAGGGAAGGAAGCCCATGGTCTATCCCCACGCGGGGGCACGTGGAGTGCGCCTTTGAGGCGCTCTTCTCAGGCGTCCGGCGTCGTGGCGCCCGCTTGCTACGAGGAGAAGTGGCGGGCCCCCCCCCGTCCAAAGGCGGTTGGTGCGCTTGCGCGTGCTCGTGGGTCCCATACGAGGCGTGATGGTGGCGTGCGCCGCCGCGTCGCCAACGTGGACACGCTGCCGTCCGGGGCCCCGGGCTCCGTGAGCCGGGATCTCCTGTGGGGGATTATCCCTGCAACGTGCGTGTATTTTCTTAACCCCGTGCGGTTGGCCGCCTTGCGGGCGCCTGGGCTCCGTGTAGAACGTGTCGGGTAGGGAGATACGCATTAAATCTTTGGTAGGTGAACGGGTTAGGGTTTTACCGGGCATAAATACACGGGCACGGTGGGTCGCGGTTTTTTCTCTCTCGCTTCCCCGACCATTGCCTCTGCTCCTACCCTTGCCGTTGCCGGGACTTTGTTCGAGCGCCACCGAGAGTGAAGGAAGAAGTGAGAGGAGAGACAACCTTGCCGCGTAGCCGCCAATCCAGCCCGCCCGTCCCCGATGGCGCCGAGGGTCGAGATCGCCGGCACGGAGGATCGGGAGTCGTCTTGCGTCACGGAGGCCGAGTCCGGGCGACGCCGGAGGAGAAGGGCCTTCTCCGTGTCCGCCCGACATCCGTAGTTTTAGTGGATCGTGCCGCCCCCGAGCACTAGTTCCCGATGCCGCCGAGGGATACGTCGTGAGTTTCACGGCGTTCCATGAGCGCTGGTTCGGGATGCTTGGTGGGTCGGTTCCTCCCGGGCGCCCCGAGTATTATGGCCTGGAGCTGCACAATCTTGCCCCAACTCGATCACACAGGCGGCGGTGTTCGTCGCCCTGTGTGAGGGGTTTCTTGAAGTCGAGGCCCACTGGGACCTTTGGCTCTACTTCTTTGAGGCCGTCCTCTTCTTGAAGGCTCCTAAAGGGCTGGAGAAGGGGAAGAGGCTAGCCGTTCGAGCCGGGAGCTGCACGTTGCAGCTACGAGCCCGCGCCCGGGATGCCTACATCCCGGCGAAGCTCTTGTCTTCCAATCGTGGCTGGCACGCGAAGTGGTTCTACCTCCGGAACGACCACAGCCATCTGCCAAGGTATACCGGGAAGTGGTTCGATGCGGAGCCGCCGTCGTGGAAGGCAGAGCTGATTGTGGGGAAGGTGACACCGCTGAGGAAGGTGTTCTCTGCCTTGGCGCGTCTGACCCGGGCGGGGTTGGACGCGTCGGGAGTGATCGCCCGCTTTCACCAACGGCGGATGCTGCCCCTCATGTCAAGATGGTATTCCCTGTATGACATGAAGGACGGCACCGAGTGGAGGGGCACCCGGACGGCGCCCGAGGATCTTGACCATGACGAGATCCTCGAGCGGACGAAGAAGGTGGTGACGGCGGACCTCGCCGTGATGTATAAGGTGACGATGCGGCCCGAGAAGGGGTACATTCCCTTGGTAAGTGTCGCGCCTTACTGCGTTCTAGGCTTGCTCTCTATCTCCTTTTCTGACCTTACCTCGCTGCTTCTCAGGGGCTTTCCGGGAAGTCCGGGCGGCGTGCCTAACCGCCTATCGCCGCAGAGAAGGAGACGAACCGGGCCCACTCGGAGGCGAGGAGGAAGGAGAAGGAGAGCCAGAGGGAGCGGAACGTCCGCAAGCAGCGGGAGAAGGAGGACCTAGGGAGGCGCCGGCGCCACCAAGAGCAGGAGGGCCTCCCGCGAGAGGATACACCGTCGGACACCACCAACACGGATGACGATGGTGATGACGACGCCGGAGGAGAGGTGGTACGATGACGACCTCGCCGCTACTTGGGCCGGATTCCCCAGGGAGGCGCCGCACCGCCAACCTTCTGGGCGGTGCGGAGCGTGCGCACATGGCGGAGGAGCCCACGGCGGCAGTGCTGGCCTCGGCCTCCCGGAGCCGAGGCTGCATGGTGAGGCC
The DNA here is from genome assembly GCA_015844335.1 of Chrysopogon serrulatus. Classification (NCBI taxonomy): domain Eukaryota; kingdom Viridiplantae; phylum Streptophyta; class Magnoliopsida; order Poales; family Poaceae; genus Chrysopogon; species Chrysopogon serrulatus. The sequence goes on along the minus strand of JADLZL010000837.1, from coordinate 17,469 downwards.
GAGGCCACGACGCCCCCGAGGGGCAAAGCGAACGCCGCGGGGAAGAGTGCCACCGAGGCTACCCCCCGTCCGAGCGGAGGGGACGTGTGGACGGCCGGGGTGCAACTCCAGCGGAGGAGGCGCGGCCCCTCCGAGGCCAACCCGCCGGTGACTCCGAGCGGCAGCGACCAACTCCACCCTCGAGCAACCCGAGGCGCCGGAGAGGAGGCCCGAGGCGAGGGTCGGACGCCCGATGGAGGGGTGAGCACGGGGCGAGCGCCTGAGGCCCCTTCTTGCGAGAGTGCGGCCTCGTCGGGCATTCGGATCAAGGTGCCGGGGTAAGTGTTGTTTGGCCGTGAGCTCTGTCTTTTAGTAGTTGTTTTTTTTTTTCTTCTTTTCCTCACGATGCTCCCCGTCTTGTCCTTGCAGCTGTGAAGCGTAAGGCCGGCCCGGCCCAGGCCCCGCTTACCGCGACAAAGCGGCTAAAGTCGGGGGCGAGGAGCGCGAGTCTTGGGACTGCCCTGCAGGCGGTGGCACAGCCCGTAGAGGCCGCAGGCGCGACCGAGGTGCCGCTGGCGGGGAGACGCCTTGGCTGGTGATGAGGACGCGGCGAGGACGTTCATCGCGGGAGGTCGCCACGGACGTGGCCGCGGCGGACGTGGCCATGGCGGGACAAAGCCGCGTTTCACTCCCGCCTCCCGGCCGTGGGACGAGGACGCCGGGCGAAGACGCCCACCACGAGGTCGCCGCGACGTGGCCTTGGCGAACAGCGCCGCCCCCCCCCCGCCCCTAAGTCATGGCGGACGAGGTGGGTGGAGATTGCCCCTCGGAGGAGGCCACCGAGGTGCGAAAGGAGGCTTATCTGTGGACGCGACCTTCTCCGGGCGAGCCGGGAGGGGCGCTAGTCGAGGCGGCTCGCCGGGGCCGGGAGCGGCCGGCCGAGGTGCCCATCGTGAGTGAGGGTCCGCTTTTGACAGGGGGCCGCTCGTTCCGTGAGCTCGCGAGGCACCGCCGGGCCGATCTGGGAGGGAGCGCCAGACCTCCTCGGAAAGCGACCGGTCTTCTTTGGGCACGACGCCATGGAAGGGAGCTGTGGAAGCGGCTTGGATGTGCCGAGAGCTGTCCGAGATCGCTCCTGACCCTCTCGCCGCTCATGACCAAGGAGCTCCCGATCTTGCGCCGAAGGTAAACCGACCCCCCCCGGTTCTCTTCTTTGTGAGAGCTTTTTCTTGATGGCCGAGCAATTAGGTCTGGTTATCTTGCAGAGTCGGCGCAAGTGTCCCTGACGAAATCGAGTTCATCCCCGGGCGTCGGCCGGCCTACTAACGAGCTCAACCACCGGAAGGACCTTGTGGTTCAGCTGAAGACCTCCCCTGTCGGCTAAGGACCGGGAGACCGAAGCTCCGTCTCCGGTCTCGGACTTGAGGGCCGAGGCCTCCGCGGCTCGTGAGGAGGCCACCCTCTCAAAGGAGATTACGGCAAGGCACGCGGCGGACCTCGACCAGCTCTGGGCCGAGAGGGAGGTGATGAGGGCCCTAGTTACCCGTTTGGGTGACTCTGTCCAGGCCCTGTCCGAGAGCCTGGTGTCCCTCGAGACTGACCAGCGGCTCCTTGCCGACGACAACGCCATGATGAAGGCCGAGCTTCTACAGGGGGTTGCCGAGAATGAGGTCCTTTTCAACCAGCAGGAAGGTAAGCATCGTATTTGTGTTCATCTCATTGCTGTCTTGCCTCGTGATTCTCGACCTTTCTGGCTCATCGCAGCCCTGAAGGGGAGGGTGTTGGAGCTGGAGGTGGCCCTCGTTGCGTCGCAGACGGCCTACAACTCGACGCAAGGCGAGCTCGACGCCTTGACGTAGAAGGTGGTGTCCGTCTGCACCGAGGTTGAGGCTGGCGAACCCGCCGGGGAGCTTCTCCCCAGCGGGCGGCTGGCTGCTGCCAAAGTGATGGAGGCGCGCCTGCCCGGACGCCCTCCCGAAGTCGGGCGTGTCACACACGCTTGCGCTGGCCTCATCCCACTACGAGCTCGATCTTCCTCGGATCTCCGAGGGGGTCGTTGTCTCGGAGGAGGAGGAGGGCCGCGAGAGCGAAGTGTTCGCGGGGCTGGTCCAGAAGGTTGAGGAAACCGGGGCCCCCTCAGCACTGGTCCAGATCTTCACGCCGGCCGTCGTCCCTGCTCCCGCGGTTGAGGCTGATACCGCCGAGGCCACGGATGCCGCCCCTCAAGACGCCGGGGGCCGACGCCCCATAGTAGATTCTGCAGCTTGGGCCAGAGTGCCCGTGTAAAAACTATATTAGTTTCTTTTGACGATACCTATGCTAATGGCTCATCGTGGCCTTGTGTTTTGTGATCATTTTTTGTCTGCTTTTCGTGCCTTTTATGATCTCGATCCATACTTAGGTTAGAGTCTTTGTGAGATTATTACGGATTTTAGAGGCTATTTGTTAGTCGAGGGTAGCGAGTGGAGGCACCGTAGCGCATGGGCGTAGGTGGCCTCGCGGCTCTGCCGACCCTGTCCTTCAAAACAACCCTCTCGCAGTGCCTGAAGTCATTCCTTGGCCGAGGGTGGCGAGTAGAGGTTCCGTAGCGCACGGGCGTAGGAGGCTTCATGACTCGGCCGGCCCTAGCCTTGGAATGGCTTCCCTTAGTTAATGTTCGAGATCATGGGCACAAAATTTTTTGAAAAAACGTTCGATAAAAGCGAGAAGTGTCTTTGGGGTGCCTTTCAGGAGGGGGTTCCCCCCTTTCTAGCCCCCGAGGGAGGCTCAGTTTTGGTAAGTCAAAACTGAGCCTCGCTCTGCGATTGACGTCCTTAGCCCCCGAGGGCCTCAGATGTCACTTACGGAAAGATGAACAAGTGTTTTTGTTTTCATTTCTCCGGGAAAGATGTAAGGTACAAAAGTATGTACAAGGCTTCGAAGTTTTAAGGGTAGAAGCGACGTAGCTGTTGGATGTTCCAAGCGTTGTTGAGGATTTGGCCGTCCTCGTCGGCGAGCTTGTAGGTGCCTGCTTGAGGACTTTGGCGATGATGTAGGGGCCCTCCCATGGCGGCGTGAGCTTGTGGCGGCTTCGGTTGTCCTGGCGGAGACGTAGCACCAAGTCGCTTTCCTTGAGCTCCCGGGTTCGGACGCGTCGGTCGTGGTAGCGTCGGAGGGCCTGCTGGTATCTGGCTGAGTGTAGAAGGGCAGCATCCCTTGCTTCCTCGAGCATGTCCAGCGAATCCTCCCAAGCTGTCTGGTTACGCCGTTTGTCGTAGGCCTTGAGCCTCGGAGAGCCGAACTCCAAGTCGGTGGGGAGAATGGCCTTGGCGCCGTACACCAGGAAGAAGGGCGTAAACCCTGTGGCTCGATTAGTCGTCGTCCTGAGACTCCAAAGGACCGAGGGGAGCTCCTCAAGCCACCTTTTGCCGAACTTGTCAAGCTTGTTGAAGATCTGAGGCTTGAGTCCCTGCAAAATCATACCATTGGCGCGTTCTACCTGCCCGTTCGTCTGGGGATGGGCGACAATGACCGCATTTGCGTATCCGTGCCTGTCGCAAAAGTCTCAGAACTTCTTCCCCGTGAACTGGGTGCCGTGGTCGGTGATGATGGAGTTTGGGAACCCGAAGCGATGGATGACGTCGGTGAAGAACAGCACCGCCTGCTCGGATTGAATGTTGGTGACGGGGCGTGCCTCAATCCACTTGGAGAATTTATCGATGGCGACCAGCAATTGGGTGAAGCCCCGGCGCCTTCTTGAGAGGTCCGACAAGGTCGAGTCCCCACACGGCGAATGGCCAGGTGATGGGGATAGTCTGGAGCGCCTGGGCCGGCAGGTGCGTCTGGCGAGCGTAGTACTGGCAGCCCTCGCAGGTGCGCACCACGTGGGTGGCGTCGGCGACCGCGGTTGGCCAGTAGAAGCCTTGCCGGAACGTGCTGCCAATGAGGGAACGTGGCGCTGCGTGATGGCCACAGACGCCAGCGTGGATCTTGCGGACTAGCTTCAGCCCTTCCTCGGTGGAGATGCACCGTTGCAGGACTCCCGAGGGGCTTCGCTTGTAAAGCTCGTCCCCCACCACGATGAAGGACTTGGCTCTCCTCGCGATGCGTCGGCCTCGGTTGAAGTCTTCAGGGAGGACCCCTCGGACGATCCAATCAAGGTACGGCTTCCTCCAATCTTGTTTGGGGTCGGCTTTGGGGCCCTCCTCGTCAAGCTCCATGACCTCGACGTCGTCCGTCGAGGGAGCCTCGGCCTCAGATGGGGCCGTAGCCCCCGAGAGGGGCTCGGCCCTGTCGTCCGCCGCGCCGCCTTGGCCTTCGAAGCTGACAGAGGGGGCCGGAAGGTCCCTGGTGAAGACGTCCGGGGGGACAGGGGTTCTCCCGGCCGCGATCTTGGCAAGCTCGTCGGTGGCTTCATTGTACCTCCGGGCAACGTGGTTGAGTTCGAGGCCGTCGAACTTGTCCTCCAGGCTGCGTACCGCCTTGCAGTACGCATCCATCTTCGGGTCGTGGCAGCTCGAGTCCTTCATGACCTGGTCGATGACGAGTTGCGAGTCCCCTCGGATGTCGAGGCGCTTGACGCCGAGCTCGATGGCGATTTTCAACCCGTTGAGGAGGCCCTCGTATTCTGCCATGTTGTTCAAAGTGGGGAAATGGAGTCGAATTACGTACCGCATGTGCACCCCGAGGGGTGAGACGAAGAGGAGGCCGGCGCCCGCGCCGGTTTTCATCAGGGACCCGTCGAAGTACATGGTCCAGCACTCTGCCTGGATCCGAGGCGGCGGTAGCTGGGTTCGGTCCACTCCGCGAGGAAGTCGGCCAAGACTTGAGATTTGATGGCCTTCCTTGGCGCGTAGGAGAGGGCCTCTCCTATGAGCTCGACGGACCACTTGGCGACCCATCCTGAGACTTCCTGGTTCTGGAGGATCTCTCTCAATGGGAAGGAGGAGACCACCGTCACTGGGTGGGCGTCAAAGTAGTGCCGGAGCTTGCGTCGAGTCATGACCACGGCGTAGAGCAGCTTCTGGATCTGTGGGTAGCGGATCTTGGTCTCGGACAACACCTCGCTGATGAAGTACACCGGCCTCTGGACTGGCAGGGCGTGGCCTTCTTCCTGTCTCTCAACCACAATGGCCGCGCTAACCACTTGGGTTGTCGCAGCCACGCACAAGAGAAGGGGCTCTCCTTCCGATGGGGGGGACCAGATGTCGGGCGCCGGTAAGGGCAGCTTTGAGCTTATCTAGAGCCTCCTGGGCCTCGGTGGTCCAGGAGAAGTGCTCTGACTTCCTCAGGAGGTGGTACAGGGGCAAACCTTTCTCGCCGAGGCGTGAGATAAAGCGGCTAAGAGCCGCAAGGCAGCCCATGACTCGTTGCACCCCTTCAGATCCTTTATCGGCGCCATACTGGTCACCACGGTCACCTTCTCCGGGTTGGGCTCGATGCCGCGCATGGAGATGATGAATCCTAAGAGCATGCCTCGGTGTAACATTCTCATGTTAATCATGTTGCCTTGCATTTGCATGTACCATTTTACATTTAAATTATAGGCATGAGCTATTGCAAGTTTCCATGTGTGCAATATACTTGATTGTTAATAACCTCAAAAATGAGTTAAACATGTTTAGAATCATGTTTGAAGTAGGGTTTATATACAACTTTTTGTCTAAAAGTACTCACATGTGATGATATGGTTAATTATGCCTTTTTCATGTTACTAGAAAGCTTAAAGTGTAAGTATATGATCTGTTCAGTTTTTGGCTGTAAGCCCTAAATGAAAGTTGAAGTACAAAATATATGCAACAACTTTTATTTAAGGGCCTAAGGCTAAATCCCATCCTAAATTGCTCAAACAGTGGCCTTAAATTTGAATTTGAATTAAAATCAGCAACTGACTTAAGAATTTTTCTAAGTCCCTGAATTTTCAGCACTGAATTCATTTTTCAGGGCTAAGTGAGTTTATTTTTCGTAAATGAAAATAGGAAACCAATTGCATCATTTGTTAGTACAAAGTTTGTACTTTGATCCCATGGAATTAGTTGGGTTTAGTTGCTGTTGGTTAACTCTTAATTAATTGCCTAACATAGCTAACCATTGTCATTAGAACCCTGCTTAACTGAATCCAAACTGAATTCAGGTTTCAGTTTTGATTTAGCAATGTTTAGCACCATGTAGATTGCAAACCGAGCTGATTCAATCCTTGCTCCTTTAACCAAAGTAGTAGTCCACATATAGGAGTTTACAACGGTGAAATTGGTTTGCTAATTGATCAACTGAGCAGAGAGTTAGAGAGAGGAGAAAGAGGCGGTTTCAGTCGGCTACAGTGGCTCGACAGCAGCAGCACCTTCTCGTCGGCGTCCGTGTCCGCCGGCGATTGGCTGCCACTGCCACGCCGTGCTCGCCCTGTAACTCATGTTGCGATGGCCAGGGGTGAGTGGAGGAGCCGTTCGCGCCCATACCGTGGCCGGCGCTGCCGAATTCATCGCCGGTCTTCCTTCCCCTTCCTCCCTCTGTTCACCGGCGACACGGGGATGGCTCTCCGTGCATCGCGCAAGCCCGACCATGCCCTGCTCACCGCGTGGAGGAGTTCGCAAACTCTCCAGCCGCCTCCCCATGCATGGCATTGCTTATAAATAGACCATCGCGGCCGCCGTCGTCCGTTTTCTTCTTTCTGCTCACCGACGACGAGAACCCTTCGCCGTTAAAATTCGCCGCCGTTGCTCTACCACTGCCCGATTGCGTTTGCAAATATTTCCGCCAGCTCTCTGCGACTCGATTGCAACTGATCGCACGGGTTGCCATCAACCAAATCGCTTAGCGCACCCTTGTCTTCTTCGTGGCCGGTCGGAGCGCCGCCATGGTTGGCTCCACCGCCGCCAGATCGTTCCAGTGAGCTATACAACGATCTTTTCCTTGTACTGGGTTCACCTTGATCCCTAGATCATGACGAGCTGGATGTTTTCGTGGTTTATACACAGGGGCCGTCGGAACGCCTTCACGCCGCCGTGTTCACGTTGCCGGAGCCGCCCTCTTCCCCCCGCCAACCGCCTTTGAGCCGTCTCCGACGCAACCAACGTGAGCACCGTAACCGTAGATGATCACTTATGGATGCTCAACCCCATAATTGAACTCTAGGGCACCTTAATGGCCGGAATATGCCGCGCCAGCGAGCCTTGCCCCGCCGAGCCGCCATCGTAGCGATCAAGTGCATAGAGGTGTTTCACGATCGATTAGGAGTTTTTAGTGTTCGGCCGTGATGAGTCGCAGTAGATGAAAGCCGTACCATCAACAGAGGAGTAGCCGGAGCTCGCCGTTGGGTGAGCCGAGCGCCGCCGTGCCGCCATGGCCGATGGGGTGCTCGCCGTGATGCTTGCCGAGTCTAACCAACCGCCCGGGATGATGATGCGGGATCATCCCGAGCACGTAGGTGTTAACTCCGTCGCCGGCAACCTCGCCGTCGGCGAGGGAACGCCGTCAACGGGCATCGCCGCCGCGGTCAGTGCGGGAGGTCCTGTGCGCTGACCGGGCGGGGCCTGCTGTCAGCCACCGCACATTCGCTTGCGCGCTGAAAGAGTTACTTGTCTTGCGCGGTCTGTTTCACTTTTATTTGAAATTCCAAATAGTGCTCAGATTTGTCTTTTTTGTAGAAAAATAATTAAAGCTCCAAAAATTCTGAAAATTTTTATGTAGCCTCCCTGTGATGGAATCTATGTGGGAAAAATATGCAACCTAGAAAAATAGCTATTTTGGTTTGATCAAAAATTACCCCTTTTAATTAACAAATGGACATTTCATGATTTTTCTAGAATAAAATATTGATCCAAAAATCATGAAAATTATTTTACACTCATTTCATGATAGTACCAATCTATATAAAAAGTTTGAGAAGAATTTGAGAATGTTTTATAAAATCATTATTTCTAAAATTAGGAATAAAAGAAAAGGAGAAAGGATATGATTTCATGTGTGCTATAATTGAATTTTCTAAATGTCATACTTTGTTATTTTAGATTATCAGTGTACTGTCTGGCCTTGAAGCTTTTTAATTATTTGGTGCATGTCTTATTATTTTATGTCATACTTCTTGAAAAATATATATAAATAAGTGTGCATGCATTCTATGCACCTTGCATGATATGTGAAGTTTAGATCACCAAACTTCACTAATCCTTGACACTCCATTGGTTAATGATAATAATTCGAATATGCTAATGGATGAATGATGAAGGTTGCTTTAGGGTAGTTAAACCATTTCTCCCATAGAAGAGATATGCACGTACTCAGTAAATATAATGACAAGTATTGTGTAGTTCCTTTTATATGACTCTGATAATATAGTGTTGTCATCGAGAAAGAGAATTGCACACATGGAACCTTATGTAGCTTTCCATCATTACCATTTGCATGATCATCGCATCACGCGGTCATTTCATGTCATGACATGCTACCACCATGCCTTCTAAATGCATTCTTGGTATTTATGCAACACATACATTCATATAGGATCCGAGGGAGAACCTACAATCGAGTACACCGTGATCGAGGAGGATCCGCAGGAGGCAGCACCCGAAGGAGGAGAAGGAACCACTGACCCACTGCCGGAGTGCCCGAACCACGGTCCCTCTACTTTTCGCCGAGGCAAGCCCCGGAGCATTCTATTAACCTGTTCTATTTTAAAATACAATTACTTACTTTCAATTACTTTACTTTATACAGTACATTATAGGATTTGCGTGATACCGTTATCGCATGAATGCCTTGACCACTCAAATAGACCCTTTTTATTCTACTAGTATTGGTAGATAGTTGATGCTTAGCCATGCTTAGATAATTAGAAGTCGGATGATTCCCCGTCATCCGCAACCCGAGGTGGATACTTGTGATGTCCTTAATCATATGATGAATAATAATTGAGACCGGACGGAAATTGTGTTTTCCGTCTGTGTCGATTAAGGACCGAGCCGTATTCTGGATCTAGGTGTGAGATTAAACGTACCTTCACATAACCGCCGAATAACTCGTTTCGACGGTGAAACTGATTAGCCTATTCGAGGTGGTTCTTGAACCGCTGAATGCATTGCTGGGATGAACGGACGGGGATAGGGTATCTGGTCAAGACCCCTGCGTGTGACTACGGGCTACGGGCTGAACGGGCACGACTTGTGAGACGCAGTACCATGAGCTTTGCAACCGGATTCAATTCCATTTTTCGAATAGAGTGAACAAAGTGACTCGAAAGGGCTTTGGTCCGGCTTGCGAGGGTGTGTGATACGGGCTTTACCGAGCTGGTGTAATCGATTCGAATCGCCGTCTCTCCCGGATAGTGAGAAACTCATACTTGACCGCAGAGACGTAGTTAAGAAAGAATAACTACATGTTGAGATTAAAAGGACTCTATTACGGTACCTCAATTCATAGATTTGTTTGTTATAAAATACAAGATGACGTAGTCAATGCAAAGGTTTATTTAGATAGTAAAGTATAGTGGTTTGATAATACTTGAAATAAGGATCAAGTTTAGTAAGCGCTTCTCTGCAAAGCTTGCTAGCCAATAAACCTTCCTTTCATATTAGTCGATATCCTTGAAACCTTTTTCGTTTCCCCTGCCGGGTAAGTCTTATGGAGTACAATTGAGTACTCGTGGTTTTACCCATCGTTGCGGGTGACATGCTTTATGAGGATTATTGTGTTACGTGCTTTAATCCTGTGGATGATGTGGATGAGTAAGGGCCATCGGGCTTGGCCGTATCTATAACTCCATCACCTTGCTTGTACAGGAGGCTTGAATAAAACTGGTGATGTAAAAACTCTTATTTTATTGTAGTTTGAAATAAAGAATACTTTCATGTAACATATTTGGAACCGGTGTTGTAATAACACTCGATGTTTAATTATTTTCCGCCGTACTCTGTATGCTGATGTATGATATACCTTGATCATGATCCTGGTTGTAAGTTGATTTACCGAGGTCCTTCGTGACACTCGGCGGACTACCGGATTTATTCGAGAAGCGGTGTATGCGTGTCAACGTTATTACGGGGACAGTTACGCTTAATCTCGGATGGATTGGTCGGTTCTGTCACACTCGGGGAACCCCGAAGACGCACTTCTCAGGATTGAGCTTGACCCTTTTCGCCTTAAGACACCGGAAGGCGACCTCAAGGTCGGTGATGAGGTCATCGGCCTTCTTGGTCTTGACTACTATGTCATCTACGTAGGCCTCCACGGTTTCCCCAATGTGATCCCCAAAGACACCGAGCATGCACCGCTGGTACGTTGCTCCGGCGTTTCTGAGTCCAAAGGGCATCGTCACGTAGCAGTACATGCCAAAAGGGGTGATGAAGGAAGTCGCGAGCTAGTCGGACTCCTTCATTTTGATTTGGTGATAACCGGAGTAGGCATCAAGGAAGGATAAGAGTTCACACACTGAAGTGGAGTCGACTATCTGATCGATCCGTGGTAAAGGAAAGGGAACTTTTGGACATGCTTTATTCAAACTAGTGTAGTCTACACACATCCTCTACTTCCCACTTTTCTTCCTAACCAGTACAGGATTAGATAACCACTCGGGATAGAACACTTTCTTGATGAATCCAGCCGCCAAGAGCTTGTTCACCTCCTCGCCGATGGCTCTGCGCTTCTCCTCGTCGAATCGGCGCAGACGCTGCTTCACCGGCTTGGATCCGGCCTTGATATCAAGGGAGTGCTCGGCGACATCCCTCGGAATGCCTGGCATGTCTGAGGGACTCCACGCGAAGATGTCGATGTTCGCGCAGAGAAAGTTGACAAGCACAACTTCCTATTTGGGGTCGACGGAGGCGCAGATCTTCACCGCCTTGCCGGATGGAGAAGCGGGATCCGGCGGGACCTCCTTCGCTCCGTCGGACGGCTCAAAGGTGCCGGCGTGGCGCTTGGCGTCGAGCGTCTCGGACACCGCCATGGCCTCGGCGTGCTCGATCGCCTCGACGTCGCAATTGAACGCGTGCTCGTAGGAGGAGCCGACGGTGATGACGCCATTTGGGCCCGGAATCTTGAGCAGGAGGTAGGTGTAGTTGGGGACGGCCATGAACTTTACGTACGCAGGACATCCGAGGATACCATGATAGGCTCCTCTGAAGTCGACCACGTCAAAGGTAATGACCTCCTAGCGAAAGTTCGATGGCGTCCCGAAGAAGACCGGAAGGTCAATCTGCCCGAGGGGCCAGGCACGCTTGCCTAGCACTATGCCCTAGAAGGGGGAGCTGCTGGGTCGAAGTTGCGACCGCTCGATCCCTAGCAGGCTGAGGGTCTCGGAGTAGAGGATGTTGAGGGCGCTGCCGCCGTCCATCAACACCTTGGTGAGCCGCACGTTGCCGATGATGGGGTCGACGACGAGCGGGTACCGCCCCGGGTTTGGCACGTAGAGCGGATGGTCGTCGATGTTGAAGGTGATGGCGTCGGCGGACCACGGCAGGTACTGTGGAGTGGCGGGACGCACCAAAAACCTCGCGGTGCTCGCGCTTGATCTGGCGCGGGGTGAGGTTCGCCGGTAGTCCCCCGATGACCATGAAGACGTCGTGGATCTCGGGGAACTCGTCGTGTTTGTCCTTCTCCTCCCTTTTTTTCTTGTCCTCGGGCGGGGGCAGCTTCTGGTAGAAACGGCACGCCAAGTCACACTCCCCCATGGTGTGCTTGACGGGGAACTTGTGGAAAGGACAGGGCTTCTTGAGCATGTCGTTGATGGCCCCGGGCCCCGGGGGGCCTCGGGGGGCCTTGCGGTCGGCCGCGGCGACAATGTCGTCCTCGGAGTCCGCCCCTTCTTGCCCTTCTTCCCCTTCCACTTGTTCCTCTTGTTCTTCTTGGGGTTGCGGGATGCGTCCCCCTCGGCATCGCTTTCCTTCCGCTTTCCTTTGTCGTTGCCGCTGCGAAAAATTGCTCCCACCGCCTCCTCGCCGGAGGCGAAGTTGGTCGCCACCTCGAACAGCTCATTGGCGGTGGTCGGCATCCTCCGGTCCAGCTCGTGGACGAGTTCCTTGCAGGTAGTACCGTCAAGGAACGCGCTGATGATGGCAGTGCCGGCTACGTTGGGCAGCTCGGTGCACTTCTTCGAGAAGCGCCGGATGAAATCCCGCAACGACTTGTCGGATTTCTGGCGGCAGCTGCGGAGGTCCCACGAGTTCTCAGGGCGCACGTATGTGCCTTGGAAGTTCCCTACGAAAACCTTGACCAGATCGGACCAGTCGCGGATTGTGTGGGCGGGAATATGCTCCAGCCAAGATCGCGCCGAGTCGCCCAGGTGAAGCGGAAGATTACGGATGATGAGCCTATCGTCGTCCGCGCCGCCCAGCTGGCACGCCAGGCGGTAGTCGTTGAGCCACACCTCGGGGTTCGTTTCTCCTGAGTATTTGGTGAGGTTGGCTGGCCGGGCGGAACCGAAAGGAAACCGGGCGCTGCGGATCTCTACCGAAGGCACGGGCCCCGGGGATCGGGTGATCGCCATGGTCCTCGCCGCCGCCGTGCTCGCCACCTCCGCGGGCCGGGCGGTCACGCTCGGCCCGTGCTCCGGCTTCTCTTGCGACGTTGTTGATGACGTTGCGTGCGTCGCCATCGTCGAGGCTGCCGCGGTTGTCCTGGATGCGCTCACGGGCGGGCCTCCGCGACAGATCTTGATGGACCGAGGCCTCTCGTTCGCGGCGAGGGAGGACCTCGTCCTCCTCGTCCCTCTGTGCCCGATGTCGGGAGGCCGAGCTTTCGGCCTGTTGGACAGCAGCGGTATCGATGTAGCCCCGCATCTCATCCCGGATCCGTCGCCCCTTTGGGGTGGATGGCTCCGGCATCGCTCGGAGGAGAAGGGCCGCCGCTGCGACGTTCTGGCTCGCACGCTGGAAGATGGGGGCGTTCCCCTCCTTCGTCGTTAACGATCCTCCGGTTGACGTCGCGGGCGCGTTGTCGGGCGACGGGGCTCGGGTTGCGCGCCGCATGGTGCTCGCGCCAGTACGCCTCTATCTTCTGCCGCCAGCAGAAGACGGTCGTGCTCAAGCTTATCCCCGAGCTCCCGGATCTGCTTTCGATGGTGGGGCGCCGAGGCCCCTGGGGGGTAGCCGCTTTGGATCGCCCCCGGCTCGGGGGGACCCATGCGGGGCGGAGTCTGCTGCTCCCGGCCCGCGGGCCGGGACGCCCAGGTCCCCCTAAGGCGTTGCGCCTGCCGGGCGCCGGCCTTGCGGCGTGCACGGGGTTGCGATCCTGGTCGCCGTCGTCGTTGCCGTCACCGCCGCCGCCAAGATCACCGATCTCCACGTGGAAGCACTCACGGGTCAGGTCGTACATGTCGTCCGGTGAGTCCGAGTTGGGGTAGCCAAAGGCATATGCATGCGCCGGCATTAGCCCCCGGGGCTCCGTGGCCTCCAGGTAGCGCTGGATTGCGTGGACGCAGCGGGACCGGAATGGTCCACTCCTGCCCACCTAGTCCGGTGCTCCTCAAGGTCAGGGTCGGATGCGGCCAGGGCGGACGCGTCTGAATCCTGGGTGTAGCGCAGCTGGTGGCCAGGGAGTTCCCCATAGGCCTCCAAGCTGGTGGAGACCAACGACGCATACGTGGAGGCGGCGTTGGTGAGGCCGAACGGCAATGGTGGTGGGGCTAGTCGCGAGGCATTAGGGCGGCCTATGCCGCCTAAATGCAACGCGGCCAGATCCTCCTCCAGGTCCCTAGCAGCGCGACGCGCCTGCCGAGCACGGCGGGCTCGTGCGCCACGGGCGCCTCCTGCGCCGGCTCTGCGATCGGGCTGCGGAGCCTCGTCGGGGAGACTCCCGGGGCCCCGGACGGAAGGAGCTCCATGTCGTACTGGGTCCCCAGCAACACGAACTCGAGATCCCCGAACCGGATCACGGTGCCCAACTCCAATGGCTGTGTTGGAGGAAAGTGGGAGCCGGAGACGTTCGGAGACGTCTCGTCGCGGTGGTTGGCCATTCCGGAGTTTTGGCGGGAAGGAAGGCAAAAACACGCACAGTCCCCTACCTGGCGCGCCAACTGTCGGTGCTAAAACTGGCAGTCCTAGTACCGACTAGTGAATTTGTGGTGCGTGTTCCCAACCCCGAAAGGTGTGCAAAAAGAATACAGGTAAAACTAGTATTATCCTGCACCAAGGTGCTTGTAGGTAGGGGAGTACAAGCAGATGGAGAGAGGGAGCTGGTCCCAAGTTTCGTGAGTGAGCGAGTTGAGGCAAGTGTCAATATCGTGTGTGTGGAAGGGCTTAAGGTTGCTTGTCTTCGTTCGCCCGAGAAGGGGCCCGGTCCTCCCCTTTTATAGCCGCAAGGGGTGAACAGTGTTTACATAATGTGTCGTCGTGTGAGGGGAAGAGGTCGTGAGCGTCTCTCCCTCCTGATCCGAGGCCTCGGAGTCCGCCGGGATGGGCGCCGGCACTGTGGAGCTTGTCCTGCTACAGAGCATGTGCGTGGCCGTGAAGGGTCGCGTCCTCAGCCCTGGCGGCGGAAGGAATGGCTGTCCCTGTAGAAGTTGACGGAGAGGCCAGGGGAGATGCATCTGAATTTTGCGGTGCGCTGTAGTTTTGACTTCCCCCGGTTCCGAGGCTCGGAGGGCCTCGGAGCCCACTGCCGTACGCGGGGCAGTTGGCACAGGAAAGAGCCATCATCGGGGCTATCGCTGCCTATCCCGGGTTCAGAAAACCCGGGAGGTACTGTTGTTTGACCAGCGTCCCGGCCGACCTGACTCCCGTACGGAGGATGATACTGGATGACGGCCCCCGGCGTGGCGGCCACCGTCCTGAAGCCTCGGCGACTTGACCTGGCAATAAGGTTAGGATACACAGTGTCTCACAGTGACAGGCCTGGCTTCCACTGTGAGGGTTAACGTAATCATGAGCGCAGGTGTGGGTTGTGACGGGACGGCTCTTATCCCTTGCCAAGGGATAGCGTCGACCCCGATGGGTACCGTGGGAAGGCGGGCGGCGTATATACGTCAAGTCGAGGCCCGTTTGACCGGGAAGCGGGGCGCGCCTGCATTTGAGGCCTAGGCACGGGGCTCTGCGGGGCGGAAAGTGGGCGCCGTCCGAGGCGTCTGTGTGAAGGGGTCGGGCGAGGCGGAGGCGTTAGCGCCCGTCCGAGGCCTCATCGGGGAAGGATCGGACGAGGTGGAGAGTTAGCGCCCATCCGAGGCCTTGGCGGGGAAGGCTCGAACGGGTCGGAATGTTAGTGCCCATCCGAGACCCCGGCGGGGGAGGCTCGGACGGGATGGTGAGCAGTGTGCTGGGCCTTGGCAGGCCGTGTTTTGCTACTGTATGGCCTGGTTTTGCGTTCGTTGGGCCTAATAGTTTGGAGGGCCCTTATTTTGGTTCCCGACAATGCTGCTTGTCTTGCATTGAGTTTTGTCAACCTTTGTGACCCTTGTGAGAGATTTGCCATACTCTTGAATCAAGATCCACTTACACTCCACCTATATATGCACTACTCTATATTGAAGTAGGCGTAACAACATGCCATCCCATTCCATTCATCCAAGAAAATGTTTTACTCCTATACTAGGAGTAAACCCTAAAAATATTCCTTTAGGATAGCCATCAAATAAATGCTCCAAGTTATTGTTGCTCTCTCTCAAAAATCTATAATGCCAAAAGGAGGTGTGAGATATGCAAAAGTTATTCTAAAAAAAGAGAAAAAATAAGAAAAAAAAAGGGAGTTAGGAAAAGGACAAGTGTCCAAAATATTAAAACAATGGGTACTTAGATGCCCACCTCTCTGAAAAAAGAAAGAAGAAAGAAAAAAAATAAGATAGCTCATACTCTCTAGCCAAGTTCCAAGTTCCAAAAGAGAGAAATGTCTTCAAGGAGCAAAGTAGAATTAGGTTTCACCACTTCCACCACATATCCACCAAATACATACAATTGCACATCTTGATTCGATTGCATGATTTATTTCTCTGTGGATCCATTGTTTGACTTTACAATATGTGCATTGCAAGTTTGCCCTTTCACATTTTCTCCACACCTATGAGCTCCACATAAGCCTTAGTTGTAGAAAGAAAAGATAGGCATAATATCATTACTGCCTTGGTGAGAATCCACAAATACCACATATACTGAGAGATTTGAGAGTGTCATACAAAGAAAGCTCTGAGTTTTATTTAAAAACCCTTAAAAACTCTAAAATGATAGTTGAATGAAGAACTTGAGATATAGTGCTTGGCTGGATCTTTCTGTCCTGCGATTGCTCAAGACCCAAGTAAAAGCTAAGAAGCCCTATGGTCAAGGGTAATATGAGTAAGTTTGAATGTTAGCTCAGTTTTGCTTAAACCTAGAGGAGAATTTTTGTTTGAATATATGTATACTTTTGAGAGGCTATAAGAAAATTGTTAAGAAGACATGAATATCAATAGTGGTTTCTAAGTTGAGCTTTGCTAGGGACTAGCAAAGGTTAAGCTAAATATAATTATCAACTATTGCATGAAATGATATAAAATGGATTACAAAGCATAGTAGTAGGTTTTGATTCTAACGAGTTCCACGAGTTTTGGTGTTCTCACTTGTGTTGCAGGAGTATGCAATTTTCCATCAAATAAAAGTATTTTAAATAAGTAATTGGACTGCACCATTGCGACGGGCTCGTCGAGACAATCGAAACGGACATATCATTTGCTATATTTGGAGCCCGTAAATCAAGAGATATCAACTCCAGATCGAAATATGCGCCATTGGGCCCTAAAAGGAACAAGAAAACACATAAACGAAGCTGGGCCCGATTGGGCTTGGGCCCAGGCCGCCTGGCATCTTGCCTTGGGCCAGCCGGCCTCCCCCTATGGCCTCTCATGCCTGTCTTCTGGAAGCTTCTTCCACTGCCTTCAAGGATGCATCTTGACCGTACCTTAAGTTGGTTTGATCAAAGGGCTCACGTTTCTCCCACCGGGCTATAAATACAGGGGCAGACCCCCCTCTCTAGGGGCACTACATTATTATGGAGATGTAGAGACGTCCCTCGAATGGATGACCTCTCACCTCTAGAGAATTAGGGCTAGACTTTCCAATGTAGTAGATTAGTTCTAGTTGAGAGTTAGGGAGGCTACGCCCGGGTTCCGGAGGAGTCTTCAGAGTTCTGGTATATCTTTGTATCTATTCTTGTAAGACTTATGCTTTAATATATTTTATCTTCTCTATTTACTTTTATGCATTAAATTTGATTGGCTAGTATAGTTGTTATACTTTAGCATAGGATCTCCACCTGTATTAGGTGCTCTAGTTATTAGCTGTGACTAGGGTAGTAATCGATAGTGTAGACATGGAGTCTAGGCTATAGATTACCCGAGGTTGCGCCCAATTCCTATGGTTAGTTATGGTAGCCCCAGAGGTGACAAAATGCTTAGGCATTTGTATTCCACCACGTCGGAGTTGGTGTTTCGTAGAGCTTTTGGCGCCTTCCCCTAACTACCTTCTTTCCAGTCTTATTCGAGAGTTGGAAAGGTACTGCTGCTCCAAAAATACTATTGTGTGATTGCTATATCTACCATGAATCAGTTATTATAGAACTCTA
>JADLZL010000836.1:0-28434 GCA_015844335.1 Chrysopogon serrulatus | reverse complement strand
GCATCTTTCACATCCTTTGCTAGTTGAAGCTTTAGTTTCTTTAGAAGTGATAGAGGTGCTTCTTCAAAGAGTGTCATAGTTTAGCTCAAGATTATGATATTTTTCTTTCAAACTTGCGAAGCTCTCTTGAACTAAACTAAGTTCATTCTTTAGAGGGGCTAAAGAGTCATTGAGTGAGGAGTGTTTCTTGGTCAAGCATTCATGTGAGTCCTTGACCATGGACAACTCCACACTCAACTTCTCAACCTTTTCCATTTCCAAAGTAAGAGATGCCTCAAGTGCTTGGTTCTTCTCCCTTTCCTCTAGGAGCAATTCCCCTTGCGACTCGATGCATGACTCACGCTCTTCTATGGTGTATATTAGCTTTAAGATTTTAGTTGCAGCAGCTTTACCATATTTCTTGATGATTTTACTAGCATAGTTTTCATCATTTTCATCATCACTATCACATTCACTAGATACATGAGTAGGAGAGTTAGGGGGCACCTTATCTCCTTTTGCCATGAGGCATGTAGGAGTATGATAGTCGTTGTCGGAGAGGTTGGCGAAGAGTGAGGGTGATGAAGTGTTGATGAAGAGCGATGTTGATGAAGCATGTTCGGTGATGAGTGTTGGAGAAGAGGATGCTTCTTGTATAGCAATTGCAGCCACGCTCTTCTTCTCATTGCCATTGTCATCCTCACTATCATCATCCGATTGCCATTCTTGACCTATATGTGCTTCACCTCTCTTCTTATCCTTGTACTTCTTGTCACCTTGTTTGTTGAATCTAGACTTCTTGCCTTTGTTTGGACATTCCGCAACAAAGTGACCAATGTCTCCACACTCATAGCAAAATCTCTTCTTGTATGGCTTGCTTCCACCACTTCTTCTCATCTTGTCTTTCTTCATCTTTAAGAACTTGAAGTTCCTCACTAATAGTGCTTGTTCATCATCAAGATCATCATCATCACTATTGTCTTCATGCTCACACCGCCTCTTGTTGTAGTGACTTGTGTCTTCATCTTGTGATGCCGTGAGGGCAATGCTCTTTCTATGTTTCACTGCTTCTTTGGCTTCATCATCTAGCACTTCATGATGCAATAGCTTTGCAAGCATCTCTTGTGGTGTCATGGTGCTATAATTATCTTTCTCCATAATAAAAGAAGCAAGCATGTTGTTCTTTTATCTATACACTCTACATATCTTTCTTACTGCTGCATGGTCATCCCACCTTGTATCTCCAAGTGCTCTAATCCTATTTACCAAGGTCATGAATCTATTGTACATCTCTTGAGTGGTTTCTCCTTTCAATGTGCAAAAGTTTTTAATCTTTCCTTGTAGAAGCTCAATGTTTCCCACTCTAACACTTTTGTCTCCTTCAAATGATACCTTCAAGGTGTCCCAAATTTGTTTCGCACTAACCAATCCATTGACCTTGTTGTTCTCTTCGGGAGATAGGCATTGCAAAATCAAGGTAGCCGCGGTTGCATTGAGTTGAAAATCGGCGGCATCTTCGGGAGTCCACTCACTAGCATCCTCGGGTACATTTACACCAACCTCCACTACTTCCCAACATCTTGCGGCACAAAGGTGTAACTTCATTCTATGAGCCCAATCAACATATCTCATACCATCAAATGGAGGTGGCTTGCCGGGATTGACAATCGGCAAGCTTGGGTTGTTTCCCTTGCTTGATGACCCATAGTCATAACTAGTTCTTGTGTAAGCTTTTGGTGTCTTGTCTCCATCTTCAATGGTTGATTCTTTGTTTCCCTTGTCTAGCACTTCCTTCATCTTATCAATTTGCTCTTGCATCTTGTCTATTTGTTCCTTTTGCTGCACCTGCAGCTTCTCGGAGAGCTGAGCGGTGATTTGCTCAACAAGAAGCTTCATCGTGTCTGGATCCATCTTGGCCAATCTTACTTCTCACGCGGTGAAGCGTCAATCCGAGGGACCAACGCTCTGATACCAATTGAAAGGACCTAATTGGCCTAGAGGGGGGTGAATAGGCGTATTTGCAAAACCTGAAACTCACAAACTCGAAACGCGGAAGTTAAACCCTGACCGGAACTTTCGGTGGTTTGGAGCGGAAGTTCCGGTCCTCGACCAGAACTTCCGGTGCAAACCTACTAGAACTTCCGGTGCCCTAAAAGCGATACAAAATCAGAGAAAGTGAGTTGTGATTTCAGTTGCAATTGTTACCACACACTTCTAGATGATGTTGGTGATTGAATTGAGCTTTCCACACAGTCGTGTCTCACCAACTCTTGAATTGAGTTCTCCAACCTACAACCAAATATGCAAGGAGGAATACGAAGAACACAATAACAAGGGTAGTTAAAGCTACCTCCACAACAAGCACACGGGACACGATTTATCCTGAGGTTCGGCAATCCCCACAAAGGAGTTTCTACGTCCTCGTTGTTGAGGTGGCCACTAAGGCCTGACCACGTAGGTCACCTCCCTCAAGCAACCACAAAGGTCAACTTGAGATATCCACTAAGATGAAGGGTGATACAAACACTTCGGGGTGCCCTCACAAGTAAATCAACATGGGCAACCACGAAGAACGCCTAGCCGGCTAGGGTTCCAAGAACCCAAGAGTAATAAACACAAACCCAACCGGCAAGACGAGGAAACCAAGTGCTCAAGTCGAAGGTCGATGCTCCTGCTCTCAAATCTCATGACCCTAGCTCAAACAGTCAAGGATTGGAGCTTAGAAGCAAGGGGGGAGAGAGAGTAGGTGAGTCAATGCTTGGGAACAGTAGGAGATGCAGCGAGTGAGTGTATTGCCTGGCGTAACGGTTAGAAACGGAGGTGAGAAGTATATATACTTCGGCCTTCGAATGACCTACCGGAACTTCTGGTGGAACCCACCGGAACTTCCGGTCCACTCAGATCTGACTGTTTGGCTTGAGAATGGGCGAGACTCGGGCTGACCAGAACTTCCGGTCTCTGACCGGAACTTCCGGTCAGGGCAGAACTTCTGGTCAGAGACCAGAACTTCCGCCAAGTCAAAACTGCGCAAGCCGCGCGCGCGCAAACTAGAACTACCGGAACTTCCGGTCCCTGACCGGAACTTCCGCTGAGAGCCGAACTTCCGCTGGGAGAGCGGAAGTTTGCGCCGCGATGTAACCACCGGAACTTCCGGTACATGACCGGAACTTCCGGTGCACCCTGCAGAACAGCGAAACAAGTCTACGTGCATGTGGGTGCAATGGTGTCTCTCAAGCTACTCTAAAACATCGACATGAGCACTTTTATTCCCCATCTAGCTAGTTAACTTTGTGTCTCTCTTGATAGTACGGTATTTCCTATAACTCAAATCAAAATAAAAGAGAGTGAATCACTTGAGCCGGAATGCCCTTTGTCCATAAAATTTAGGGTGCTATCATTCACCGAATTCTTTCGTTTCACTTCATGAATGGACTAACACCTGTAGATATCACTTGATAAACATGTTAGTCCCTAATTTGATTGTCATTAATTATCCAAAACCCACCACGGGGGCGAATGCACTAACAGTACGCACTATTGTTCGTTGGCATATTGAAGCCTAGATTTAGTAGCTTTAGCTTTTTCTCATGAAAATATAAATGTTATCTTGACAAATAACATAACAATTAGATAGTTAACGAACTATCATTGAGATAGTTTGTGAGATTTTAGTTGAGTGGTACTTGTGTTGGCATAAACAACTTGGCTCAAGTAGTTTACATGGTTTTGTGAAAGTAGGAATAATAACTCAATAGATGGAATGGACTGATTCGAATCAAACACTTCGGCTATAGATGCGGTTGCACCAATGCAACACGTGTGCAACTTTAGCCACAACTACTATCGTAGTCGTTGATTTATTTCAGGCCAACCAAATGTACGTAATAATTAGATAGTTGATGAAGATTTTGTTTTTCTTTTTGAAATTGGGATCAGAGTTAGGTGACTTTGCCTCGTTGAATTTAGGTCCATACGCTTGTTTTGCTAATAGCTATATGCGACATGTAGGAGTAAGGATTTTGTTTATTTGTTCTTTTGGAGAACATGTGTTGGCACGACTTTTTCAGCTTTAACTCCTCCTGAACCTCGTATTATAGCAACACTATTCGTGTAAGTCATTTTTCTTTCTCTTAGAAAAACGAACATGGAGCCGGGCTTTTTAGTTTCTCTAGCTTCAACTTTTTTGGTACCATAGCTGGAGGCAAAGCCTATAAGAACCTAACCAAACGGGGCCTAATGCTTAAGGACAGTCCTAATGGTAAAAACTATGCACGTTTTCTATAATACCATGTCAGCACAAAATTATGTATAGAAACTCACCACCACAATGGAAATGTCTTGCTGTAATAAATATTGGCCAGTAATAAATATTGGCTAGTTTTCTCTCGCTCTTACCCTTTCTTCTACCTCTTTCGTTCTTCCTGGACCAACCAAAAGCAAGAGACAAGTAGCACTCAAGCACACGGCGAGGCAAAATGGCAAATGATAACCAAAGATGTGAGCGAAAGGGATTGAGCGCTCGGTGGCCGGGTCGCCGGGGGCTAACGGACGCGCGCGTTGGCAGGCGGACGCGGCTTTGGCGAGCAGACGCTGCCTCCGCGAGCGAACACGGCGGGCAAGCTTGGCATGGCTACTATGAGCGATTACCTAATAAAGACGTAAGTCGAGGTGTCTCCGCCGAGCGGACGGATAGCACGGCGCTGATTAGGCGAAGTGATTTCGGCGGGTGAGCACGGCGCGACTCCGGCGAGCGGACGCGGTGGGCGAGCATGCGCTGTCTGGGCGAGCAGATGCGGCCAGCGAGCACGCCGAGCCGACCACTTGCACTCCATGTGGACTCCACAGCCACCTCTAAGCGAGCGACCTCGTGGCACCGCAATTATGCATTTGACGGGCTGGCTGGCCTTCCGCATGCAGCTGCTGGCTGCACGGCGGCGGCCTGCCGAATGGATGCAGAGTGATGGAAACTACTCCCTCCGTTCACAAATAACTTACCTTCTTTGACTTTTAACAACTATGTTTGACCATTCGTTTTATTCAAATTTTTTATATAAATATCATATATTTTGTTATAACTTATATTATAATTAGAGATACTTTAATAATAATTTACTTATTTTATAATATATATATAAAATTTTTGAATAAGACAAATGGTCAAATATAGGTGTTAAAAAAGTCAAAGAAAAATAAGTTATTTATGAGGAGGGTGTAGTTTCTCCCCAACGCAGTTTCTGTTGTTTCTTCGCACATCGATTCGCGAGTAGACGCGTCGTTTAAGTGAGGAAGAGACGATTTCTCCGCCCGCACCCTCTCTCCTCAATAATTCCTTTGCCATATCAACAAATTGCTAAGGTGTCGGTTTAATTAAGAAGAATAGAAACTACTCCCTCCATCTATCTATTGAGTCATCTTAGGGTTATGCACAAAGTGACCAAGGAGGGGTGGTGCATGCGGTGACAGTTAAATTAATTCCACCAAGTGAGAGGAGCTGCATGCAGACGGTTGTATTAATTAGGCCAGTGAGAGGAGCTGTATGTGCCTGGGAAGATGTGCAAACTGTGGCCCCTAGCTTAGACGACTCCGACTCTTGGAGAAAAAATTTTCGGTACAATGACTCCGATAAATAGATGAAGGGAGTACTATTAATATTCCATTGAAACTGCCCTAAATGCTCTATTGAAATGATCTAATTGAAACTTTTAGAGTTCATAAATGGTCAAACATCAAGTGATGCACCTCTCATGTTCCACGATGTCAAAATCATGCTTTCCTCGTTTTGAACACATAAAAAAGGCTAGAGCGGCATCGGATCAGGAAACAGAGAGTTTAAGTTACACTAGACATGGACATGTGTGTACCATATCTCCAAAAAATAGGGTCTTTTTTCTTTAAAAAAGTTAGTAGATGACTAAATTGTAAACCTTGAATAAACTCAATGTTTTCAATCTAGATGACCACATTAGAACACCAATAGAGATTATTAGAATCTTGAACCTACTAGTATCTTTTTGTGATTTCAAAAAATGTATGTACGGAGCAGATTTCCAAAATCTGCTCTAGAAGTTCTGTCCGGATGCGATACAGTTTTTTTCCTTAGAATCCGTTTTGGATCTAAATATGGCTTCGCTTAATGGGACTATTAATGAAGTAAAAATAGCAAAAATAGGCCCAGGGATAACTTAGGGGCCTATTTGGAATGACTCCTATCTTCTTTGGCTTCATTACGGCTAATAGTTGTTGTACAGCTCCTTGCTACCATGTTAAGGGTCTGTTTGGATGGGCAGGGCAAATCTTTTGCCCCGTCCCCATCGAATCTTGTCACATATGTATGGAGTATTAAATATAGACTAAAAAAATAAGTAATTATATAGATTGCGATAATTTTACGAGATAAATTTTTTTTTTAAAGCCTAATTAGTCTATAATTTGACAATGTGGTGCTACAGTAAATATTTACTAATGACGAATTAATTATACTTAAAATTCTGGTCTCGACGTATACCGATTAGTTCTGTAATTAGTTTTTTATTGATTTCGAACACCCTCCGATATTTCGATGTGACATAGACAAAACTTTTACCACTGCATCCAAACACCCCCTAAATAGTGCTGCTACAGTTCTACATATTTTCTAGAGCAGCCGGAGAAAACCAATAGATCGACGATGATTGATCAAGGACTGTCAATTCACTGCTCCGAGTCCCCGGGCTAGTACGCCCGGCACTGAACCAAGCTGTCCAGTGATTGCCCCCATCTTCGTTATCATCACCTGCCTTTATGCGAAAGCAAGCATGCATCGCCAATATCTTTCCTCTACACAGTCCACACTACTGGTAGTCCGGTACCACAACAGCAGCGGCAGCAATTGCTTTGCTATGGAGTAGTATACTACTCTAGTACGTACCTCCTATCATGAAAACTCAAGTGCCAATGTGCCATGCCATCATGCCATGCCATGCCAGCACGTAGTAGTAGTATACCATGGCCGGCATTGAGTTCTTCCTCGTTCCTCCCTTTCTCCTCTGCCGGCACCGGCAGCTCATCTTGAACTGTACTACATATGAGTACATACTCCGCAAGAGATCTTTGGCGGTATAGGAAAACAAAGGACTACTTCCATTAGTGCCACTAAGCTAAGCACTAACCAATTAACACTAAAAGCAAACAGTAGTGATCAGTGAGTGACAAACGAAATGGAGCATGCAGCAAGCAAAGCAAGTCAAAGGAAATATACAGTACGTAGCAGCAGGCAGGTGCTGTATTGCTTCCTTTCAGTTTCAGGCTTCATCAGCCCCTGCCAGCCATCCAGCCGGGCTGGCTCGCAAAGAGACGACGAAGTCATCTTCACCTGTTCACTTGTTGTCGGGGACCAAAACAAGGGCCCCCTAAAGAAAGCCCAACAAACGCAAAAATTAGCCCAATAGGTCTTTCATTGTTCAAACTGGGCCACGGCTCGCCCAGCGGAGCAGGCAGACCTTTTTCGAGCCCACCCCGCTGAGGCCTCGGACAGGCGCCAGTCCTCCGTCCCGTCGAGCCCCCCCACCGGCCAGGCCTCGGGACGGGCGCCCGATCCTCCCGTCCCGTCGAGCCCCCCACCGAGGCCTCGGATGGCGCCAGTCCTCCGGCCCGAGAGCCCCCGCTCGGCTGAGGCCTCGGACGGAACCACGTCCACCCCGAGCCCCTGTCGGCCAGGCCCCGGACGGGCGCCGCCTCCCAGTCAAGCAGTCAGCGACTTGGCGTATATCTACCGCCCGCCTTCCCACGGTGGCTCGGGCTGTTGGCCTGGCTTGGATGAAACGTCCGTCACCACTCCGCACCTCTGCGCCCAGCGCTCACGATTACGCAATCCCTATAGTGGCGGCCATGCACGCTGCTTGTAGAAGCGTCATGATAAGCGGCCCCCATGCTTGAGGTCCCATGCGAAGTCCAAATAAGACACGCCCCGCGTCCCGGCGGGAGCACGGCGCCACCCCCGTGTCTGGCGGCCGGGTCTTCCGTGCATCGGCCACTTGTGCACCTAGGCTTCGAGCAGGCGGCAGCGGAGATGGCCCCATACGCCGTATCTCTACGCGGCCACGCCCGTATACGACAACGATGCCGCTGGCCCTCGGGGGCCCGGACCGGGAGTAAGTCAAGGCTACAGCAAGCCCACGTGCACGGCACGCTCATCATGACGCCCGCGCCGACTCCTGCAGAGACAGACGTCCCTCCTTCGCCAAGAACGAGGAGCCGACTCCTGAACGGCGCCCGCCCGTCGACAAGCAGTGGCCGTGCAAGACATAGAACCGCCGGCCTCACCCAGGGGCCTCAGCACAAGGAGAGAAGGAGCCCCAAGGCCTCGGCGGGACGAGGCGGCGCCCACCACCGCTTTCCTATTCAAACATCAGACTTGTGTAAAGCCCGTCCCTCCCCTTCCGGCTATAAAAGGGGGGGGACGGGGTCCTTCCAGGGACAGGGAAAATCCGCTAAAGCAAGTCAAGCAATCTCCTTGGCAAACAAACGCACACACTCACTCATCTCACGCGAGACTTGGGACAGTTCCCTCTCTCCACTTGCTTGTACACCCTACCTACAGCACCTTGGTGCGGGATAATACAAAACCTTCTTGTGTCCTTCTTGCACACCATCCAGGGGTTGGGAGCACGCACGCAAATTCACTCGTTGGTACTAGGACCACTAGTTTTAGCACCGACAGGTTGGCGCGCCAGGTAGGGGGCCTGTGCGTGCTTTTCGCTTTCCTTCCCGCCAAAACTACTGAATGGCCAAAAACGACATTTCGGGGCGGATTCCCAGCCCTAACTCCACTCCACTCCAGCCGCTGGAACCAGGGACCCTGATCCGGTTTGGAGAGCTCGAGTTCGTGTCAACTGGAGTCCAGTACGACATGGAACTTCTCTCGGCCGGAGTCCGGGGACCTACTAACCAGGCTCAGTGGGCCTACCGCCACCCGTCGCGAGGCGCGCCGTGGCGGCGTTCCCACCCGGCGCGGCGGACGCACCAACGCCCGGCTTGATGGAGGAGGAGGACCTTGCGGCGTTGTGGCTGGGCGGCGCGCCGCCGCCATCGCCACCACACCAGCCATTTGGCCTGGTCAACGGCTGCTGCCACGTGCGCAACGTGACGTCTCCACCGTCATGGGACCCCCTGAGGAGGCGTCCGCGCCGTCGGGCGGCCCACGGAGCGCCTCGATGCGGACATCCCCGGACGGATCCATCACGCCTATGAGGAGTACCTGTTTAGGCGGGAGGGAGCAGCGGCGCCACTGCGGCGCTACATCCACCCGATCCGGCGCTACCTCGAGGGCACGCAGCCCCGGGGTTCCTTCGGGGCGTGCCTTCACTTTCGGCTACACGGCTCTGACTCCTCAGACGACATGTACGATCCAACTCGTGAATGCTTTCACGTGGAGATCCCGTGAGCTCGGGCGTAAGCGGCAACGGCAACGACGGCGGCCAGGGGCCGTGATCCCGTGCCCGCCGCAGAGCGACTCCAGCGGGCGCCACCCCCCGAGGACTCTAACACATCCCGGCCTCGGGCCGGGGGCCACAAACTCCGGCACATGCGGGCCCTCCGGGGACCGGCGAGCTACCGACTACCCCTCGGAGGCCACGGCGTCCCCGCTATCGAAGCCCGGATTCGGGAGCTTGGGGACAGGCCCACCGGCCGCAGCTTATTCATTACGGGGGAGATAGAAGCGTCTGAGCATGCCCACCGTGCGACACGCAATCCCAGCCCCCGCTGCTCGTCGGCACGCTTCGCGTGGCGTCAACGAAGGATCGTCAACGACAAGGGTGGAGAGCGTCTCCCCATCTTCCCACGCGCAAGACATAACGTCGCGGCGGCTGCCCTCCTCGTCCGGTCGATGCGGAACCATCGACCCGGAGGGACGACGGATTCGAGATGATCTGCGAGATTATCTCGAGACCCGCTCTTTGTCCAGCGGCTGAAAGCTTCGGCCTCCGGCATCGGACACCGAGGATGAGGAGGATGAAGAAATCCCCGGCGCCGCCGCCAGCCGGTCCATCAGGACCCATCGCGAAGAGCGATCCACGGCGTCTTCGGGGCGACCGCGGCGACATCGGCGATGGTGACGCACGCAACGTCATCAACAACGCCGCAAAAGGGAAGCCGGAGCCGGGCCGGATGCACCGCCGCCAGCCCTGAGGCGGAAGGCGGAGAAGCGACGAGGACGCGGCGATGCCGATCCTCCGGGGCAGCGCGCCTTCACCGGGAGATCGCGGCGCCCACGGTTCCCCCTTCCGGTTCCGGCGGCCCAATCTTGCCAAATACTGGGAGAAACGAACCCCGAGGTTTGGCTCAACGATTCTGCCTTTGGCATGCCAGGTTTGGCGGCGGGGCGATGACCGGCTTATCATCCATAACCTCCCGCTGCACTTGGGTGATTCAGCACGCGTTTGGCTGGAGCATCTTCCGCCCGCACAATCCGCGGCCCGGTCCGAGCTAGTCGGGTTTTTTGTGGGAAATTTCCGGGGCACATACGTGCGCCCGGGAATTCGTGGGATCTCCGCAGCCGCCGCCAGAGGCCCGACGAGACGCTACGTGACTTCATCAGGCGCTTCTCGAAGAAGTGCACGGAGCTGCCTAACGTGGCGGCACGCGCCATGATCAGTGCATTCCTTGACGGCACGACCTGCAAGGAGCTCGTCCACGAGTTGGGCCGTAAGATGCCGACCACCGCCAACGAGCTGTTCGAGGTGGCGACGAACTTCGCCTCCGGCGAGGAGGCGGTGGGAGCGATTTTCCGCGACGTCGGCGGCAAAGGGAAGCGGAAGGAGGACAATGCCGAGGGGGAGGCAACCCGCGGCCCCAGAAAAAACAAGAAAAACAAGCACAAGGGGAAAAGAGCAAGAAAGAGGTGGACTCCGAGGACGATATCGTTGCCACGGCTGACCGCAAGACCCCCCGAGGCCTCCCGGGGCCCGGGGCTTTCGATGACATGCTCAAAAAGCCCTGCCCTTTCCACAAATTCCCCATCAAGCACACTATGGGGGAGTGCGATTTGGCTTGTCGCTTCTATCAGAAGCTTCCCCCACCTGAGGGCAAGAAGAAGAAGGAGGGGGAAAACAAGGGCGAGGAGTTCCCTGAGGTCCATGACGTTTTCATGGTCATCGGGGGACTGCCGGCGAACCTCACTCCGCGCCAGATCAAGCGCGAGCGTCGAGAGATATTCTCGGTGCACCCCGCCACTCCGCAGTACACCGCCGTGGTCCGCCGACGCCATCACCTTCAAAGCATCGACGACCACCCGCTCTACGTGCCAAAGCCAGGGCGGTACCCGCTCGTGGTCGACCCCATTGTCGGCAACGTGCGGCTCACCAAGGTGCTGATGGATGGTGGAAGTGCCCTTAACATCCTCTACTCCGAAACCCTCAGCTTGTTGGGGATAGAGCGCTCACAGCTTCGGCCCAGTAGCTCTCCCTTTCAGGGCGTAGTGCCGGGTAGACGCGCCTGGCCCCTCAGGCTGATCGACCTCCCGGTCTGTTTCGGGACACCATCGAACTTTCGCAAGGAAGTCATCACCTTCGACGTGGTTGACTTTCGAGGAACCTATCACGGAATCCTCGGACGACCCGCGTATGCGAAGTTCATGGCCGTCCCCAACTACACTTACCTTCTCCTCAAGATGCCGGGCCCTAATGGCGTCATCACCGTTGGCCCCTCCTACGAACACGCGTTCAACTGCGACGTCGAGGCGGTCGAGCACGCTGAGGCTGTGGCGATCTCCGAGGCCCTCGACACCAAGCGTCACGCCGGCGCGTTCGAGCCATCCGACGGAGTGAAGGAGGTCCCGCTGGACCCCGCCTCTCCATCCGGCAAGGCGGTGAAGATCTGCGCCTCCCTCGACCCGAAATAGGAAGTTGTGCTCGTCGACTTCCTCCGCGCAAACGTCGACATCTTTGCGTGGAGCCCCTCGGACATGCCGGGCATTCCGAGGGAAGTCGCCGAGCACTCCCTTGACATCCGGGCCGGGTCCAAGCCCGGTGAAACAAATGTCGCGCCGATTTGACGAGGAGAAGCGCAGGGCCATTGGCGAAGAGGTGAACAAGCTTTTGGCGGCCGGGTTCATCAAGGAGGTGTTCCACCCTGAGTGGTTATCTAATCCTGTACTGGTTAGGAAAAAGAGTGGGAAATGGAGGATGTGTGTAGATTACATTAATCTAAATAAAGCATGTCCGAAAGTCCCTTTTCTCTTACCACGTATCGATCGATAGTCGACTCCACTTCGGGGTGTGAGCTCTTATCCTTCCTTGACGCCTATTCCGGCTACCACCAAATCAAGATGAAGGAGTCCGACCAGCTCGCGACTTCCTTCATCACCCCTTTCGGTATGTAATTTGCTACGTGACGATGCCCTTCGGACTCGTGAACGCCAGGGCCACGTGACGCGGTGCATGCCGGGCGCTTTTCGAGACCACATCGGTGAAACCGTAGAAGCCTACGTCGGCGACATCGTGGTCAAGACCAAGGAGGCCGACAACCTCATCTCGACCTTGAGGTCGCATTTCGTCTCCTCAAGGCCAAGGCGTCAAGCTCAACCCCGAGAAGTGCGTCTTCCGGGGTCCCCGAGGCATGCTCCTCGGGTTCATCGTCTCAAGCGCGGCATCGAGCCCAACCCGGAGAAGGTAACTGCGGTAACGAGCATGGGGCCGATCGAGGACTGAAAGGGGTGTCTTGCGAGTCATGGGGCATGCGGGCGTCTCTAAGCCGCTTCATCTCACGGCTCGGCGAGAAGGGCCTGCCCTCTATCGCCTCCTCGAGAAAAGTCCGAGCGCTTCTCCTGGACCTCCGAGGCCCAGGGGAGGCCCTCGACAAGCTCAAAGCCGCCCTCACGGGGCCCCGATCCTCGTCTCGCCAGCCGAAGGGGAGCCCCTCCTCTCAGATGCGTTCTTGCAACAACGGTAGTCGTCGGTGCGGGCCATCGCCGTCGAGAGGCAGGAGGAGGGCCACACCCCTGCCGGGTCCGCAGGGCCGCTTTACTTCATCAGCGGGTGTTGTCCGAGACCAAGATCCGCCACCGCAGATCCAAAAACTGCTCTACGCGGTGGTCCCGACCCGCGCAAGCTCCGGACTACTTCGACGCTCACCCCGTGACCGTGGTCTCCTCCTTCCCCGTTGGGGAGATCCTCCAAAATCGGGAAGTCTCGGGCGGGTCGCCAAGTGGTCCGTTGAGCTCATGGGGAAACCCTCTCCCTACCAGCGCCAAGGAAGGCTATCAAGTCTTAGGTCTTGGCCGACTTCATCGCCGAGTGGACCGATATCAGCTACCGCCGCCCGGCTCGGGTGGAATGCTGGATAATGTACTTCGACGGGTCCCCTCGATGAAGACTGGAGCCGGCGCTGGCCTCCTCTTTGTCTCCCCCCCCTCGGGTGCACATGCGACACGTAATCCGCCTTCACTTCCCAAATAAAAACAACATGGCGGAGTACGAGGGCCTACTCAACGGGTTGAAGATCGCCATCGAGCTCGGCATCAAGCGTCTTGATGTCCGAGGGGACTCGCAGCTTTGTCATCGACCAGGTCATGAAAGACTCAAGCTGCCACGACCCCAAGATGGACGCCCATCGCAAGGCGGTGCGCGCCTGAAGACAGGTTCGAGGGCCTTGAGCTCAACCACGTCGTCCGCAGGTACAACGAGGCTGCCGACGAACTCGCCAAGATCGCCGTTGGAAGAACCCCGGTTCCCCCCGACGTCTTCACAAGGGACCTCACGGCTCCCTCCATCACACTCAGCGAACAGGAGGAGGCCACGGAGAATCGCTCTGACCCCCTCTGGGGCTGGGGAGATGTCCAAGGTCACCCCTGGCCAGAGGCGTCAAACCCCTGTGGTCATGGAGATCGACGGGGAGGATCCTAAGCCGACCCCAAGCCGGACTGGAGAAAGCCATACCTCGATTGGATTGTTCGGGGGAACCCTCCCCGAGGACTTCAATCAAGCCCGACGCATCGCGAGAAGAGCAAAGTCCTTCATCGTCATCGAGGGCGACCTCTACAAAACGAAGCCCCTGGGGTCCCGCAATGATGCATCACGGCCGAGGATGGCCTTGCCCTGGTTCGCAAAATCCACGCCGGGGTGTGTGGCCACCACGCCGCCCCCCTCCCTCGCGGCGCAGCTTTCCTGCGGGGTTCTATCACAACCAACCCGCGGTCGCCGACGCCACCGAGGTAGTGCGCACTGCGAGGGGTGCCGCACTATGCTCGTCAGACGCACCTACCGGCTCAGGCACTCCAGACCATCCCGATCACATGGCCCTTCGCCGTGTGGGGTTTGGACTTAGTAGGACCTCTCAAGAAAGCGCCCGGGGGCTTCACCCATCTGCTTGTCGCCATCGACAAGTTCTCCAAGTGGATCGAGGCGCGCCCCGTCACCAACATTCGATCCGAGCAGGCGGTGCTCTTCTTCACCGACATCATCCACCGCTTTGGAGTCCCGAATTCTATCATCACCGACCACGGCAACAAGTTCACGGGGGCGAAGTTTAGAAACTTCTGCGACAACCACCCCGATCACGCATTGTCCCGGTCCTCTATCGCGCACCCGCAGCCGAACGGGCGGTGGAACGGGCCAACGGGATGATACCGCAAGGGCGCAGGCCTCGGATCTTCAACAAGCTCGACAAGTTCGGCAAAAAGGTGGCTCGAGGAGCTCCCCGGTCCTCCGGGAGCCTCGGGGCGACAACCCAGCCGAGCCACGGGTTCACGCCTTTCTTCCCCGTATCACGGCTCCGGGGCCGTCCTCCCTCCGACTTGAATTTGGCTCTCCGAGGCTCAAGTCCTATGAGGAATGCCGCAACCGGTGGGCTCGGGAGAACTCGCTGGATATGCTTGACGAGGCCAGGATGCTGCCCTCCTACACTCGGCAAGATACCGGCGGAGCCCCTCCGACGCTACTACACGACCGACAAATCCGGCCGAGACCTCAAGGAAGGCGATTTGGTGCTCCGTCTCCGCCAAGACAACAGGGGGGACGCCACAAGCTCACGCCGCCTTGGGAAGGTCCATTCATCGTCGCCGAAGTCCTCAAGCCGGGCACGCATAAGCTCGCCAATGAGGACGGAGAAGTCCTCAACAACGCTTTGGAACATTCAACGCCTACGCCGCTTCTACCCTTAAGTTTCCAAGTTCCTACTTATAGTTGTACTCCATGTTTCTCAAAGAAGAATGAAAAACACTTTTACAATTTTCTCGCAAATAAGAAACATGTCCGAGGCCCTGGGGGCCGAGGGACCCCAACTACACTTACACCGCCTCGAAGCACGAAGCGAGACCTCGGCTTTGACCCATCAAAACCGAGCCTCCCTCGGGGCTAGACAGGGACTCCTCCCGAAAGGCACTCTGAAGCGCATTTTTTTGTTAGTCGTTTTTCGAACATTTTCATGTTACTAATCTCGAACGCTTGGAAAAAGGGTAACGAAGGGATTACTCCCAACCTAAGGCTGGGTTGAGCTACGGAGTTGCTTACGCCCATGCTACAACACTCCTACTCACTGCCATAGGGACGAGGACTCCTGTGTCCTGCGAGGGCCCTAATCTAAGTACGAGGCGAGAATCAAAGGCACGAAAAGTAAATGTAAAACGAAAAAACAAATCACAAGGCCTCGTCGGGTCACGGTACTTGTCAACCGCATTGCATAACAAAAGGCTAATCGAAGTTTTTTCTACATGGGCACGCTCGGCCCAACATGCAGACTTCATTGGGGCCCGTCAGGCCCCTCCCCCGCCCCCGGGTGGCGGCATCCATGGTGTCGGTGGCGTTGGCTCCTTCGGCGTCGGGGAGGATCGCCGTCTGAAGTGCCCGACCCGGCCGTCGTGGCCCCTTCAAATTACCAAGGCTGTCGAACACCTCCCTCTCGCGACCCTCCTCGTCCCGGCGACGACGAGCCCCTGAAACTTTGGGGAGGTCGAGGTCGTAATGGGAGAGGTCATCGCCAAGGTGTGCGACACGCCGGTCCGGCGCCGGACGGGCCCGGTGGCGTGGGCCGCTTCACCCGTGCGGGCAACGCCTCAGGGCGGCCTAGTGGGATTCTTTGCCCGGCCGGAGACTCGCCGGCCTCGACGGGGCAAACGGCTCCGACCTTCTCCCCCCGGGGCCTCGAGCTCGCCTCGCCGAGGAATAGGCCGCCCGCACCGCACCGAACCGCTTGCTCCGACGACTTCCTCCTCGGCTCTGCATCCGCCAGGTCAGCCTTGAAGCCGGAATACAAAGATGCGACCGCCCTAAAACAACAAAGACTTACCTTCCATTGCGCCACCTCCTCCGCCAGACCACGCCTTGAATTTGGGTAGCCTCATTCAGCTTGCCCAAGCTCGGCCCGCACCATGGTGACGTCGTCGACAAAAAGCCGGGTGATCGGTGTCCATATTCACCAAAGTTCTCTCCGTCAAAGTCCCGATGGTGCCGGAAGCCTCGGCAAGCGCCGTCCTCATCGCCTCCCCTCTCGGCGCGGAGCTTGTCGAGCTCCTCGTTCGGCGGCCAGCTCGGTGCGGCTGGTTTGCCTCACATGCGTTGGAGATGGGCGCCTCGTCGGCCGGACCTGAACCGGAGGGCTCTGATTTCTCCCGAACCCATCGCCCAGATCCTACAACCGTCGGGGCCAGCGGATTAGCCGCCTTTGGGCGTTCGGGCCAAGGTTGAGGCTTCGACCCGCAAATGTTTGTATTACCTTCAACGGAGGTCGGGGAGGTCCACGGAGAAGATCGGCCGAGACAGACCAAGCAGGTTCTTGGCCGACTTCATGTACTTATCCGCTTTCCCCCGGGTCGACTCAAAGGTCGTCGTCCGGCCGCGTAGGCGGCGGGTCCTCGGGTCAGCGGTCGGTCCAGACAATGCAGCGGCGGCGCTGGGCTGGAGGACCCCTCGGCGGCGTCGCGGATCAGCTTGACCCCCATACGGTTGCCGCTGAGGAGGTAGCATCGCGGCCACCACCTCTTTCCCAGGCGGTCTCCTCCGAGGAGGGATCTCCACCACTTCCGGCGTCGGCGCGGCAAGGCGGGGCGGGGCGCTCGCTCCTCCCATGACCACGTCGCCCGGTGGCCATCGGGCCGGCGCCGTCACGGCTTCCGCAACAGGCGCCGCCAAGGCCTCCCGCGCGGGCGCTGCGCCCCATCTCCGGCGGAGGCGGAGGGTGGATTTCCACGGCCGAGGGGGCGCTTTGATCACCGCTTCCTCGGGCCTTGCCCCGGCTCACCGCCCCGGGGCAGCGGTGGCGCCGCCCGTCTTGGCCTGTAGCCTCAGCTGCTTGCGCCCGGAGCAAGCGGGGCCGGGGCGGGGCCGTCTTGCGTTTTTTTCTGCGGTAGCAAGAAGAATGAGTCTTCAAAAGAAAGAGAAAGAAAAGCGGCCCAGGACTAAAGGACAAACACCTATCGGCAACCGGCGGTTGAAACGATCGGCTCATCAACCGTGCTCGCTGGGGCTCGGACCTGAGGTGTCCTCGGCCCACGCGATTCGGGGGTCACGGGCACGAGGGCCGGCCCACCGGCGTCACCGCCTCTTCGGCGAGGCTGCGCCTCACCCTCAGGCGGTCCTCCCGCCCTTCGGCCGTTCAAGGGCAGGACCGAGCCGCCCCGACCAGGGGCGACGGCGTGGGATGACTCGGGAGGGGCCTCGCCCCTCCCGAGCAGATCACGCCTCCTCGGCCGCCCCCCATGGCCTCGGGCGGAGTAAGGGGGCGGGGCGGTGTCCTTCAACGGCCCGCGGCGACCACTCCCTTTCTTCACGGGGCGTGCGGCCAAGCCGAAAAGCTGTAGTCCTCCTCCTCCTCCTCGTCATCCTCATCGTCGTCATCGGCTGGAGGTGTCAGAGGGTGTCGGCTCCCGAGGGAGTCCCTCGTCCTCTGTTGGGCGCCTCCGGCTTCTCGAGGCGGCGCTTCTCACCCTCCCTTGCGGATGTTCGGTCCTTCTTCTTCTCCTTCTTCTCCTTCTCCTTCCTCTCTGCTCCGCCGCGATGGCCTTGTTAGCCTCCTTCACCACGGAGACGGGAGGCTTCGACGCTCTCAACTTCCCGGCCAATCCTGCGAGGAAAAGAACAAGGTGAGGTTAAAGGGGAGATGCGGGCATCAACGATACAAGCACAATCAAAGGAACTCACCACGGAGATGGCATCCGGGTGGGGGCGCATCGCGACCCTGTAGAGGAGGGAAGGGTCGGTCACCGCCGCCGCCTCCTTCGTCCGCTCGACAACCTCGTCGAACTCGAGGTCGACGGACGACATCCTTGTCCCAGCCAGGGGGCTCCTTTCCTGCATGTCGAACAGGGAAAGCCGCCTCGACATGAGGGGCGGGGACTCGCCGTTGGTGGAAGGCGGCGATGACGACCGACGCATCCAACCCTTTTTCTCGGTCAAGATCTTCAAGGCCCGGAACACCTTCTTCAGCGGAGTGGTCTTCCTCGATGATCTCCTCCCTCCACCTTGCGGGCTCCGCCTCAAACACCTTCCGGTGAAAGCGGGCAGTGACGGAAGTCGTTCCGGAGATAGAACCACTTTGCACGCCAGCCACGCGGTTGGAGGAGGCGAGCCACGCCGGGATGTAGGAGTCCCGGTGGCGATTCCGCAGCTGCAATATGCAGCTCCCGACGCGGGAGGGCATCCTCTTCCCCTTACCACCCCACCTTGAAGTAGGGGCGCCCTCGAAGAAATAGAGCCGCCCCATCCCAAGTGGGGGCTCGACTCCAGGTACCCCTCGCACAAGGCGACGAACACCGCCACCGCGTGATGGAGTTGGGGTTGAGGTTCTGCAGCTCCAAAGTCGTAGTACTGAGGATGGCCCTCAAGAACCGGCCCACGGCATCCCGAACCCGTTCTCATGGAACGTCGTGAAGCTCACGACGCACCCCGGAGGCGGTGGGGACAGTGGCCGGCCGGTGGAACAATCCACTCCCGGCGAGGCCTCTGGTCGGCGCAAGGGCGGAGAAGCCCCTTTCCCACGGCGTCGTCCCGGCTCCGGCAGCGTCCGCGGGCTCGTTTCCCCACTCCTCAGCGCCCGGCGTCTCGGGCCTCGGCGCCATAGCAACAGTGGGCTAGGGCAGATGCAGGTGGTTTCTCTCCCTTCTCGCTCCGTTCCCTCTCGGCGCTGGATGCAGATGGCGGCGGCGGAGAAGCAGCGCAGCGCAAGGAGTGAGGAAGGCAAAAGAAACCCACAGCGGCCGCCCACACCGGGTATTTATACTGAAACCCCGTCGGTTCACCTACCCACATTTAATGCGACCGCGCGGGATTCCCCACTCCGGGTACACGTCGCCGGGGAACCCAGGCACCCCGGCCACCAAGCGGCCACCACCACAGGCTCGGCGCGCCACCCACGCCCCCTGCGGCCCGCCCCGCACAAAAATCCGGGGCACGGGGCCGGGGCCTACCGCCGCAGCGTGGCAGCGGGAACACATGGCGCCGCATCACATCCGCAAATGGGCCCACGACCAAACGCGCCTGGCGACTGCCACGCCCCGGAGAAAGCGGGGCCGCCACTTCCAGCGGCGCTCCGCATCCCGCGCTGGCCGCACCGGAAAAACGCGCCCACGACTCACAACAGGACGGAACGGCGGTTTTCTTCTCCATGAAGGCAGGCGGCGGCCCATTTGCAGTCCAAAGGGCGTTAGGCGCCCATCTGGGGTTCAAGCAGCCACCTCGGGGCAGCAGAGTCAGGGGGCAGCTCGGACGGCCTCATACACGGCCTAGCCCGCGCAAGCGCAGACCGTCCTCGTAGCCGCATCGAGCCGGCATGGCGGCCAGCGAGGGGATCCCGCGGGGGGGAAGCGCCGGCCCTCGGAACGGCGGGCGCGGGATCGAGCCCCGCCTCGAGCAGCCGTGCGGCTCCCATGAACCGCGCCTCCGGGCCAGCCAACCCCTAACGAACGGGGGCACAGGCGGTTCACTTGGATACACCCGTTAACAGCTCACCGGACCTGAGTCGTGTTCGACACTCGTCGACGATAGCACGACAAAAGTCCACCCTCCTCCTCATGAAGGGAAGCAGGAGGTGCGTAAAAACGGACAGCAAAGAACCAATCGAGCTCCCCTCGTCACCGCGAGGGCTCGGGGGCTTCCCGGCACGTGAGCCGATTCGGAAAAACGTCCTAAACTCCAGCCCGGACCCCGGACGAGCCGACGGGTCCGGGGCTCAGCACCACACCCCAGCGACACGCCAAGACAAGTCCCGGACGAGTGCACACACTCCTCCAAGGCCTCGGGGGCTACACCGGCCAGATGCGCTTCATGGCCGACCAAAGATGACCCCGAGACAAAAACAAAGCACACCACAACGGTTGAGTCCAAGCCCTCAGAGGAGCTCAAATACTCCCCAGGCCTCGGGGGCCACCTGCCTGCGCTGCGCACGCCTGCAAAGAACAAGTGGGAGAAACCGAGGCAAGGGCTCAGCCTCCGAACTAGTGCACTCACTCCTTGAGAGGCTCGGGGGCTCTTGTCGGGGGACCAAAACAAGGGCCCCCTAAAGAAAGCCCAACAAGCGCAAAAATTAGCCCAATAGGCCTTTCATTGTTCAAAAGCGGGCCACGGCTGCGGCCCGGCCCAAGCGGCAGACCTTTTTCCGAGCCCCCCCGGCCCTCCTCGGGCGGGCGCCAGCCTCCGTCCGTCCGAGCCCCACGGCTGAGGCCTCGGACGCCAGCGCCCGATCCCTCCGACCCGTCAGAGCCCCCATCGCTGAGGCCTCGGACGGGAGCCGATCCATCTCACCCGAGCCCCTGCCGAGGCCGAGACGGGCGCGCGCCGCCTCCCTAGTCAAACCCCAGTCATCGGCTTGCGTACGTATATCTACCGCCCGCCTTCCCACAGTGGGATGCCCCAGTAGCCTCCCCCGGGCAGGGATGAGAGCCGTCCCGTCACCACTCCGCACCTCTGCGCCCAAGGCCACGATTACGCAATCCCTATAGTGGCGGCCATGCACGCCACCGTAGAGGCGTCATGATAAGCCCGACCACATAACAGGGTCCCATCACGGGAGTCCAAATACGAACGCGCCCCGCGTCACGGTGCGGGAGCACGGCGCCACCTGCATGCGGCGGCCGGGTCTTCCGGTGCATCGACCACCGTGCACCCAGGCTTCAGCCGGGCGCAGGCGGAGATGGCCCCATACGTGGCATCTCTCTACGTCGGCCACGCCCATTATCACGACAACGATGCCGCGGCCCTCGGGGGGCGGACGGGAGTAAAGTCAAGGCTACAAGAGGCCACGATGCACGGCACGCTCATCATGACGCCCGCGCCGACTCCTGCGAGACAGACGCCCCCTCCCCGCCAAGAACGAGGAGCCGACTCCACGAACGGCGCCCGCCGTCGACAGTGCGGCACCGTGCAAGACAACCGCCGGCCTCACCCAGGGCCTCAGCACAAGGAGAGTAAGGAGCCCCAAGGCCTCGGGTAGACGAGGCGGCGCCCACCGTCTTTCCTATTCAAACATCAGACAGAAAGCCCGTCCCTCCCCTTCCGGCTATAAAAGGGGGGGACGGGGGTCCTTCCAGGGACAGGAAAATCCGGCTAAAGCAAGTCAAGCAATCTCCTTGGCAAACAAACGCACACACTCACTCATCTCACGCGAGACTTGGGACAGTTCCCTCTCTCCACTTGCTTGTACACCCTACCTACAGGCACCTTGGTGCGGGATAATACAAAACCTTCTTGTGTCCTTCTTTGCACACCATCCGGGTTGGGAGCACGCACGAAATTCACTCGTTGGTACTAGGACCACTAGTTTTAGCACCGACAATTTGTCTTATTAGCCATTTAAATAATATTTTTCTCTCACAAAAAACCAGTAGGCTTTGTTTTCTTCTCCTTTCTTGAGAGAGGAGGAGCAATCCCATGGGAGGAGAGAAGGGAAGGTGAAAAGGATGCGAGCGAGGAGCGGGAGTGTGGGGACACGGTTGGAGTAAAAAGCGTAGTGTGGTGAATTAAATAGGGGTGCTCGTGTTGGACACCAAGGCCTCGCTTAGATTACTTAAAAATTTTTAACTTTGCAACTGTAGCATGTTTCGTTTATATGTGGCAAATATTGTCCAATCGTGGACCAAGTAGACTCAAAAGATTCGCCTCATCATGTACAACTAAACTGTGTAATTAGTTATTTTTATTTATATTTAATGCTCCATGCATGCGGGTTAAAACTTGATGTGATGGAGAGAGAGTAAAAAAATCTGCAATCTAAACAAGGTCCAAAAACCGGCCGCTTCTATTTCCCTCCATCAATGTTTTGGGGAAAATTTTGGTGGGGGTGGATTTGAATTCGGCGGTTGTTTTGGCTTTTCTTGCGTACTCAAGGAGTCAAGAACCCAAGAAAGTCCCTACTGCTGCTACTTTTGATTTGGATTTTTAAGCTCAGAGTGACATTGAGTGATCTCGAGAAGTTCAGGTTAACGGGCTATTTGGTTCATGTTTAACTTATCACATCTAACTTTTGCAAACTATAGCGGTAGATAAAATATTTCAGTGGCAATTAGAGAAAGTGTGGGGAACGAAGACATAACGTAAAGAATAAGGTGCCAAAAAATATAGTGTGTCAGATTATAATAGTGAACGGAACACACGGTTAAAAAACGTGACATGCCTAATTTGCAGCATGACAATTTGTGGTCATGAACCAAATAGATCCTTAGTACCAGTAGTTGCAATCCAAATTTGATTTTTTTTTATCGATTTTCATGGTACTCAGTTTTAGAATGTGAATACGAAGAATAAGCCCGCCGAGGGACGGTTTGGTTGCAGTATCCATGACATGCAACTTAGTCGTATCCATCTCTACTCTAAGCCTCCAAAATCAAGCACCTTCCGATATTGTCGAGGCCGAGCTTTTATGATATTCAAACCAGTCCCGAGGCATTTGAAATTTGAATTGATGGTGGAAAATTTGAGACGCCGTTGTTTTCATTCTTCTAAATTTCGTAGTCATAATTGCCTAGTGCTACCCATGTTTGGCGTATACGGCTCGGCTATGAGCAATGTACAACCCTTTGTGTACATTACTATCT
The DNA here is from genome assembly GCA_015844335.1 of Chrysopogon serrulatus. NCBI lineage: Eukaryota > Viridiplantae > Streptophyta > Magnoliopsida > Poales > Poaceae > Chrysopogon > Chrysopogon serrulatus. Next base: position 5,459 of record JADLZL010000836.1, on the reverse strand, counting down.
GTCGTTGGAGATAGGTGCAGTACAATAATTAGACAAATAGTGCAAAGATAATGTTTAGACAGCTCAAAGGCTAGAATATTTAGTCATGAAAAAAAAAGCACAGTGCTTTTACTTTGTTGAATTTAGGTTGACTGGCCCTTGCGCTAGCATATGTAGCTTGGCTCTTAGTAATATACAACCCATGTGTATATTATTGTCCATTTACTGCCATATATGACCAAAATTAAGTAGCTTATAGCCTTTCTTACGTAGGGTATAAATGGTATCCTTATGAACAACACATTAACTAGATGCACTACGAATTATGATATGATACGAGGTAGGAAAAACATAGTTGGTTCTAGTTTGTTGAATTTAGAGGTTGTGTAACACTCGTGGTGTAATGTTTTTCTTGGATCATATGACCTAGATTGAGTAGCTTATAGTCTTTTTCGTGAACAATATATTAGTTGGATGATTGGTAGACAAAGAGATAAGAAAAAACATAGTGGCTCTAAACAATCGATGATGCTTGTTTGCATGGTTGTTCGTTGGCTTGTGTGACCTGATTGAGCAGCCTATAGCTTTTTTCATGTGAAAATTGTTGGTATTAATTAAATGCACACAAGAAAATATAACTATCCGCAGTTTATAGATATAATACGTTGTAGCACTTTACCTAGAGGTTTTAAATATCGTATCCACAAGGAAACATGTGTGATTAACTACTTGGTCTAACTCAACTAGAGGTGGCTAAAGGTAAAAGTAGAAAGATAAAGATTATACTAAGGTAGACACTAAGCTAAGATTTAATGTGGTTGATAATAGAGATCTATGTTGATGATAATAGCAATCTATGTTGATGATAATAGAGTATATTTTGATGATAATAGGAGTATAGAGAGGATAACTATAGTTCTCTCCTTCTAACTTTGGTAAACTATGTCTTCTAACATCAACTGACATTATTCAGAACATATTGAGTATAGAAACCTCGCACTACTATGATAACCCGCCTACCAAATCTATCAACGGGAGGTGGACTACGAGACTCAATAGGGTCTGTCACACCGACTATCTACCACCGATCCTAAGATTAGGGGCATTCACAATTAACCCTAGCCTAAAAACCACGCCTACACTATGATTAATACTCCACTCCGCCTAGAATGTGAATAAAGCACTCAAAAAAGAGTCGCAAACCCAGATGAACAATTTAAACAAAGTAAACTTAGATCAAAAGATGATTACCGTGAGAAATCTCAAAGACAAACTCATGAAGAACTTGAATCCGCTGAAGTACAAGCCGTAGGGAGCACCGAAATGCCGGCACCTCCTCCCAACTCTTCTCTCACTCTCCATCTCACTATTATCTATAAGTCTAGATCCTAGAGAGGTTGATCCATTCCTGAGAGACCCCTCTCGAGATTACAAATGAATTAGGGTTTCGGGATGGGGGTCTGCCCTCAGTATTTATAGCCCTATGGAAAAAACAACTGTCATTGGATCAAACCGACTTAAGGTACGGGAGATGTATCCTAAAAGGCGGTGGAAGAAGCTTCCAAAAGATGGATTTTAGCAGGCTCGGGAGCCAGCCAGCCCCCATGGCTCATGCCGGGGGCTTTGGGCCCAAATCCATTTGGGCCCAGCTTTGTTTTGTGTGTTTTCTTTGCTCTGTTTAGGGCCCAATGGCGCATGTTTTCGATCTGGAGTTGATATCTCTTGATTCCGGGCAGGCACCGAATATAGTAAATGATATGTCCGTTCGATGCGTCTTGACGAGCCCATCGCAATGGTGCAGTATAATTCCTTAGTTGAGATACTTTTATTTGATGAAAACTACATACACCTGCAAAAACCAAGGAGAACACCAAAACTCATGGAATTCGCTAGAATCAAAACCTACAACTATGCTTTGCAATTCATTTTATATCAATTGATGCAAAAAGTTGACGGTTATATTTGGTACTTAACGATCACAACAAAATATAAATAGTATCCCTGACGAACAACATAACAATTTTGATAGTTGGTGAATTTGCATTCAAAGTAGTTTGTTAAATTTGGTTGAGTGGTACTGTGTTCACATAAATAATTTGGCCTAAGTAGTTTACATAGTTTATGTGAAAGTAAGAATAATATCCCAATAGATGCAAGGGACCAATTTGAATCGCGGCGCTTTTAGATGTGGGTGCACCATCATAGACATATTAACTTTAGCGCAACTACTATCGTAGTAGTTGCTTTTATTTGAGCCGAACCAAACGTATGTAAATAGCTTAGATAATAAATAGATAGTTGACAAAGATTTTGTTTTTCCTTTAGAATTAGGATTTGAGTTAGTTGCCTTGCCCAATTGAATTTAGGTCCATGCCCTGCTTTTTTGCAAATAGTGATATGCGACATGGTGAGTAAGGATTTTATTTTTATTGATTCTTTGAGAACGTGTTTGGCACAACTATTTTTGGCTTTAACTCTTTTTGAACTTCATATTGTAGCAACATTGCTCATGTAAGTGGGCTTTTCTTTCTTTAGCAAATAAACATGGAGCCAGATTTGTAGTTACTTTAGCTCCAAATTTCTTTTTTTCATACCATAGCCGAAGGCTTAAGCCTCTAAAAACCTGACCAAATGGGGCCTAATTAAAAAGACTCTATTGAATGATCTAGTTGAAGCATTTAGGTTCATGAATGGTCAAACTACAAGTGTTGCACCTATCATGTTCAACCACGCCTAAATCATGCTTACTTTCTCTCGCTTTGAACACAAAAAGGCTAGACGGGCAATGGATCAAAACATAGACCAGTTTAAGTTACACGGTGAGACATGGGCATGTGTGTACATATCACCGAAAAAATAGCGTTTTTTTTTTTTAAATTTAAAAGTTACTACAATACATTAGTGACTTTTATGACCAAATCATAAACTTTTTAATGAAACAAAAAGGGTGTCATGTAACCACGCATGACACAGAAGTAATGATTAATTGAGCCCAAAAGCCCAGAAAGGAGAGAGACGGACGACGTACGCATGACCACCCCAAACCCTAGGGGGGGGCGCCGCCTCCCCATGGGTCCCATGTCCACGCAAGCTATCTTAATTATTATTTATTAGAGATATTTTTGAGATATTAGGTAAATTTATAAAAAGTGATCCGTCGATATGGTTCCTATCTTTTAGAGTCTAACCGGACTATAAATATAGGAAGATTGCAATTGATCAATCAAGAAAGTAATTTGCTAATTCCCTTTATTTCTCTCTCTCCTCTCCTCCCTCTCCTCTCTCCGCACTCCGCCCCTCTCCCGCCGATGCCACCCCTGTCCCCTCCTCCTCCTCCCGCCGCTGTGTTACAACTAGTATCAAAGATCCGTGACTGCTTCATCATGGACGCTGAGACGATCAAGCAACTCATCACCGACTTCGAGGGATCCGTCCTCAGCCAAGATCGACTCACGCCAATGAGCAATTGGGATCTTAGAACTTGCCTCTCGACGATCGAGATAGGGCAATTGGATAAGGCCACGAAAGAAACCATGGATCGAAGAAGAACATGGTGATAGCTCGAGGCGGACCAAGAAGAAGGTGAGGCTGCCCGCTTACATCGTGACCGTGTAAACCAAAATAACTCATCTATTATGTCCGATTTGGTCGTTGAATTAGAAAAACAAATTGTCGCTCGACATCAACATCAAACCCAAGGAGGAACTGTGACCTCGCCGCATGCTAGTTTCTTCCAAGGCTTGGAAATTTGTCCGCGACAAATTATCTTTTGTAACATATAATGGGAAAGATGACCCGTACCATGGCTCAATTCCACGAAGCAATTTTTCAAGGGCACAAGACTCTGATGACCGTAAAACATAGTTTTTGTTTATCATCTTACCGAGCAAGACGATAGTGGTATATGAGATTATCGCAGATCATGATGTATGAGTTGGGCGTGATTTTGCTAAGCTGCAGTTAATGAGAGATTTAGGCTATCGACACGCCGCAATCCTCTAGGAGACTAAGCAGCCCTAAAAGATATGCACACCAATGAGTACACAGAGCCGAATTAATAGCCCGTGTGGGTATTCGGATGAATTAAACAAGTCAAAATATTCACCGCAGGATTATTTGAACCACCGAAAACCTGATGTTGAGTTATCAATCCACAAGACAACAAAGAATGTCCTTAGCCTGCTCCTATGAACGCCGGCCGCAGTGATGGCGATGCAAATAAATCTACAAAGACCCAACAGTCAGTTTTCCACCTCCGCTGCCGCCAACTACAACAAAAATAAGAACAACCTCGTGGACTACATCTCTAGCATTAGCTCCCCAAAGAATGACCCTCCTCACAACAACGCCCTTTCAAACGGCTTATGGCGTATGAGATGGCAACCGACAAAGCAAGGTCCTTCAGCTTCAACCGCGATGAACCATTTTCCCCACGGCCACAAGTGTAAGATGTTATTCAAAATCACAAGAGTCAATGACTTCATAGTAGAAAATACTCGTGACAAAGATAATGATGATGATTGGCAAAACCACACTCTGAGTTCATAGAGCTTCACCTATGTACCGAAGCAAAGTGATTAATGGAACCCGAAAGTGATAGCAATCAATCGATTCGAGCTATACACAAATATAATTGATATCAACGCGGGTCGTGCCATAGGATTCAAATCTAACAAATGACATTGACATAACTATAATAGTAGGCGTGGGAGTGAAGTATCATGCAAAGGCATCTTTAATGTTCCCTGAGAATTGCCGCGATATCTTTGATATTAATACCTTCTTAATGGATATTGGTAATGATATTGATGTCATCCCCGAGGCACCATGGTTAGCTAGACTTTGTAATCACTTGGGATTTCACGCACTTAGAAATTCTCGGCTATATAAAGGATGGGCGCCACACACTTTGATTGCTCAACGCCAACATCGACACACGCTGAGGGCACTGCCCCCACCCATGGTACGCGTGGACAATGATACTAATGGAAATGTAAAATTCAACAAACAAATCTATCGAGCTCAAAGAACCCAATGCATTGATTTTATCACTAATAGCGGGGCCCGATCTATCCGCAAGCTTCAGGCATGCCACCGTAAAGCAAGACACACTATGAAAGATGTATTCAACAATTCAGAAGGACAACAAATGTGACTTGGACATTAGAGGAATGTTTGATTTTCTATGATAAACATCTCTATCTTTCCAAATAAATTTCGTACTATTGCAGATCTCGCCTAGGAACTTAAAAAAAGGGGTCACAACAAATTGAGTTATTAGCTTTAGGAGCTCACCAAGTGTCTAAAGAGGGAGCCTCCATAATTCCATCCCACATCCTGAAGGGGAGGACATAGAAATTAGGATGTCCATTACATAATGTATCAGTTGTTTTCTAATGACAATGCCAATCACATAATTGCCTTGTGTGAATGCTTGGCGGTGATTACCTACATACTTTTGAACCACCAACTATTATCCA
>JADLZL010000833.1:0-53456 GCA_015844335.1 Chrysopogon serrulatus | reverse complement strand
TCAAATCTTATCTATGTTGACCAGCCCACCGGAACTGGGTTTAGCTATAGCTCGGACTCACGTGACACTCGCCACAATGAAGCTACTATTAGCAATGATTTATATGACTTCCTGCAGGTAATATTTGCTATCCTGTTCTGGACATGATGCATTCAGTCATATTTGCACCCCCTGAGTTGCCATATGCACTTTAATTATATGGCTAAATATAGAAGTTTGTCAGCTTCTAGTAAGATATTAGTGGCATGAATTGCAACGGTACCTTCCACATGCTGTAGAGTTCCTAACTTCCTATGTAGTAACAGGGCATGGAGTTTATTCGAATATAGAAGCGAATGTGTCTGTTTTGCATTCTTATCATGAATTTGCTTTCTTGCTTCTAATTATGTGATATTGTCAGGCCTTTTTTGCAGAGCACCCAAAGTATGCTAAAAATGACTTCTTCATAACTGGGGAATCATATGCTGGGCATTACATTCCTGCCTTTGCAAGTCGTGTGCACCAGGGAAACAAGAACAATGAGGGTGTTCACATTAACTTGAAGGTTTTAGATTTATCTTTCTTGATTGAAGTAGTATGCTTTTTCTTTGTTGATTGAAGACATTATTGTCATGGTGTGATCCTCCTCACTTTATATGATTTACAGGGTTTTGCGATTGGCAATGGGCTAACAGATCCAGCAATACAGTATAAGGCATACCCTGATTACGCTTTGGATATGGGATTGATTACAAAAACACAATTTAACAGGATCAACAAAATAGTTCCGACCTGTGAATTTGCTGTCAAGCTTTGTGGTAAGTCCTGCTTCAATTGTGTGTAAATCTCTTCTAGTATTAGTAAATTTTGCTTATTGGCGTTGCAGAATTATCAGCTGTTGTCAATATTTCTTCAGCAATTAGTTCATAGCATTGTTGCATATTTGCTCATTGGTCCCCTTTTTTCCCCCAAAGGAAAACTTCCGCTCCCACCCTGATGCCCTGTGATATGAGTTGATGAAACTTAATTCCATCTTCCTTTGCAGGTACCTCTGGAACTGTATCTTGCCTTGCTGCATACTTTGTCTGCAATACAATATTCAGTGCCATCAGGACAATCATAGGCAGTAAAAATGTAGGGGCGAAAACACAGATCTATTTTTGGCACTATATTTTGGAACCTTCTAATCAGTGCTCATCTTGCTTTGCAGTATTATGACATCAGGAAACCATGTATCGGAAGCCTGTGCTATGATTTCTCTAATTTGGAGAAATTTCTCAATCTCAAATCTGTTAGAGAGAGCCTAGGAGTTGGAGATATAGAGTTTGTTTCATGCAGCCCAACTGTCTATGAAGCCATGTTATTAGATTGGATGAGGAACCTTGAAGTTGGAATCCCTGAACTCCTTGAGAATGACATCAAAGTGTTGATTTATGCTGGAGAGTATGACCTCATATGTAACTGGCTTGGTTAGTATCTTGCAACTTATTAATAATAAACACTGGTACCCTATGCTTGCTATTTCATAAAACACTGGGCCTTGGAACAGATAATCATGAATGCACCATAACCTTTCCCATCCAAGGCTTGTTATTTGCTCCTTCATGATTAGTTTTTGTCTGAGTTCTTTACTAGGAAGTTGGTAGAATAAGTAATTGTACACAAACTGGTGGCATTGTTATCTCAGAGAATAACAGCAGGAAGACAATACTGGCATACTGCTGATGCTGACAATCTATTCTTCCCCATTATTGTGTTTTTATATATTGTATTCTTGCTTCGCCTGATGTGTACATAATCTTGTCCTGATTTGGGCAGGGAACTCAAGGTGGGTAAACTCTATGGAATGGTCTGAAAGGAAGCTTTTGTTGCCTCATCCGAGAAGCCCTTCACAGTTGATGGGAAAGAAGCTGGTGTTCTAAAGAGCCATGGTCCTCTGAGTTTCTTGAAGGTTAGATCTGTATTATGCACAAAAATGCAGCTCAAATAGAATTTTTAGTTTATAAACCACTCAAATAAGCTCTTTAGAACATAGGCATATATTCACAAATCTTCAATTCTGAACTGAATGTAATTGGAAGACATAGGCCTATATTCACAAATCTTTAGTTTATAAACCACTCAAATAGAAACTTGGAAATCATAGAAATACAAGAAACTGAATGTACTCCTGCACTCCAAATTACAAGACATTTTGCCAGGTACGTTGCTTTTTACTGTGTATTAGACAGTGTATATCTAAGTACATAACAAAAACTATGTATCTAGAAAAGCCAAAACGTCTTATAATTTGGAACGGAAGGAGTACGCAACAGTTGGTTTAATGGTGCTCCCATGCTTTGCCATCCTCACGGGTGTCACGTCATATTAAGTTAATGGTATCTACTGTTTGAAACTTACTAGAGCTTTTTGTGCAACAGGTCCACGATGCTGGTCACATGGTACCGATGGATCAACCGAAGGCTGCTCTGGAGATGCTGAAGAGGTGGACTTCTGAAACCTTTCGACCCATCTTCAAGCTCCCAGAGGCTTGATTTTACAATGTAACCAACACACACTTCTCATGACATTTCAAGGAGCATTGTCCTGCACTCGTCTCCTCAGGCTACCGTATGTAGTTTACCGTGTATGTCTGGCTGTTCGTAGGCTCCAAAAAGATCCTTATCTTAGTCTCTGAAAACCTCATCTTGCGACCATATGTTATTTACCTTGTATGGTCCGCTGGCTGATGAGACACTTTGTTACGAGTTACAACTCAATGAGCATGTAATAAAGCTTTTCAGAGAATCGCTAGGCCAGGCATATTTGAAGACTTGCCCTGAAGTACCTTTTGTGATGACTTCTGTCGATGTTAAGATTTTAATAATGTGATGTTTTTTTGCCGATTTAAAATAGGTGGATTTCAAAGTAACTTCATATGACGTCCTGTGAAATTCATATAGAATTAGCACGAGTATACCTAGAACTAATAAATATAACACTCAAGTCGAAGCTCGCCATGGCCCGATGGTGTATGAATTTATAAGGTTGCAAAATAATGAGAATCACAGGATGTAATGACTCAATGTTACTGAATGTATTCTTTCTCTGCTGAGAGCTAGCATTTTTATGATCTTTTGATGAAGCAGCAGGCTCTGCTCCCATTGAACATATTGATCAATCTTCCTGCAACTACCCAGCGGTCAATTAAAAACGCTGAATGAAACTAAAATACGGAACGGCACAAAACAAAGGAAAACCCATAAGCAGCAAACAAGTGTATCGATCAGCAGCAGCTTGCAGTCATTATCTAAAGACAATTGTATGAACTATGTAAGTCATGGTACACTACTAAGTGCTAAAAGTAACAGCACATAAATGTCCATATATAGCAAGACTGTAATCTGACTATGGTTTTTCTCATAACAAGTTGCCAACAAGTTCCTATACTGGTGCCTTTTGTTCAGATGCAGAGTGTTGGAACAGAATCCTAAACAATCAGGAAAAACTTTCTGCCGTCTCGCGCATGTTGCTTAATCTTCTTTCTTCTGTTTCTTCGGAGCGGGCTTCTGGTACAGTAATATCTGACCCAAGAGTGTACCATTCATGATGATGCCAATCGCGGAGCCCATTATCACTTTCCAGGAGTTAAGGGCAATCAAGATATAATGACGAAAAAGTTATATATGAAGTAAGCTTGTAGGAAAATTCGATACTAGCAGAGCAGTGAATCATTTATCGGCTTAATTGAAAGAACATTGAGATAAGCAGCTACCAAATCAAACTCCTAATATGGCTTATGCAAATAGAGTTACTCTATCAACTTCCCTTCCATTAGCTAACCTCTAATGAACATCCAAAACTAGAATGGCAAATGATAACTGCAATCAGAATCAAGGATACCACTTAAGGGAGTCTTCTCCTGGATGCTGGTAAAAAAACTCTTACTGCAGGAGAAATTATATCAAAGATTAGTGAGCTTTCAGCACTGATTTAAAAGTTTATTGATTAAGGAAAGGTGTGTGACCAATTCAATATGTCATTAATTTAAGTCATGCTCAATATTTTCCGATCACGAACTCCACAAAATGTAAAAATGCATATACTATTTAATTTTAAAAAACAGTGTTGTAATACAGTAATATCAGCAAAGAAGACGAGCCAGAAGGTAAAAACATAATGGTTTGTAACTAATTTGGCATATACTTAATCATACCGATGGAACCAGCAAAGTTCATGAAACAGGTAAGGAAGCTGAGCTCGCCGGGTGCCTTTATTCTGCAAAGTATGTTGCACCATGGCCATGTTACATTTCAAATAATCACTTCATATTAACCAAATAATCACTTCATATTAACCAAGGTTCTCAAATAGTGCTAAAGATAAAAGGCTCTAAGAAAGTGCCTAAGAACATCCAATTCAAGTAGCCCAAAATACTGCAACAAGACAATAAAAAGCCTAAGCAACTCAAACAGATTGCTGTCCAAGATAGAGAAAGCAGAAATGGTTTAGTGTTGGTTGATCCCTCTTTGCAAGCTTCCACTTATAAAATTTTCACAACATGCTGATTGACAGTAGTGAAGTTCATTAATGCAGTTGGGTTTTCAAACATCTATGTTCCAGACTGCAGTCAAATGTCCAGAGCTAGTATATATTGGATGGTACAGATTTAAGCATTGGTTACCCTCACACCTAACACAGCCCAACTTTCTACAAAAGAAATATAATATCGAATAGCTTCATGCAGTAAGGTGTAACAGATATGTGACATTGTACCGTAAAATTCTTCCATATCTGTGGAACTCTAGCAAAAAAGAAGATAGCATGCTGTGAAGCCTGCACAAAATATTAGAAAACAAGTCAAGAGGACAAGCATATACACTATCATGTGTAAGTTAATACAACAAAATATCACCCACTAGTCACTACTTACATAAAGGACTTCAAAAAGAGCAGGATCGATTTTTCCAGCCAAAACAGTTGGAGCCATTCCACAATATCTATATGACCACTATATAGGGAAAGCAAATCAAACATCGTAATCAGAGAAAAATATTAATAAAGTCTGATGATCTTCATTGAACTGCTCCATGGGACTTGGCACATCTTTATTGGCAGCACAAAAGCAAAGTTAGAATAAACAGCAAGAAATGAAGGATACAATAAAGCTTTCATCCATGTTTTGGTTCCCATCGGAGGTGAGTAATAGTAAATGATCGCAAACCAAGATAATTGCTGCATATCGGATAAAAAAGCATCAGTTAAGAAGATCAATAAAGACAGCTACAGAAGCTTTAGAAACATACGCTGCCTACTCAAGACATGAAGTCAAATACAAACCTTGGATTAACAGAAAAGCTAGCTCCCCATAAGCTGAAAAAGGGAAGTCCTTTATGAATACAATATGCAAAGCAATTGTGTAGCCGACAACCTCAAGTTCAAAGGATGCTACACTAAGTCCTCTAACACTTCCATGCTTCAAAATTTTCAGTATCTGCATCAGGAAGTACTTGTGATTATGGTGGAAAGTCAAAAGGAGAAGGTAACAAATTCTAAAGTACAAGAAAGATTCTGTGAACATAATCAAAACCTTGGGGCTGAATTATATCTTCTCCTATTATGTATATCAACAATAATTCTATTAGCCATGTATGATCTTAGATTAACCTCTGCATTATTCTTAATAGTAAACAATCTCTTTCTGTAGCAAGACAAGAGTCTGCAGGTTTTAGAATCTCTAATCCAAGTGCCAGGACATGCAGGTAAAAAATTCTCTGCTTCAACATTCCTTTCACAACTTTTGCAACCCATTAATTATGTGTTACTAGAAGTCAATAAGCATATACTGCAAGCTCTTCCACTCAACCTTCTGAGGTAGTTGCAAACTAACCCCACTGTATTGTCCAATTCCGGTTACCACTCGTGGCACAATTGCTTAGATGATCCTTGTCATTTCAAGGGTTTATGTAACATAGCAAAATCATGCAAACCGACAAGAAAAACCACATGCGCACTTTTATTTTATTCCCTTTGAAAATTTCAGAACAACACATGCCAAAGACAAGTAGGCAACAGTAAGCCTACTTAATAACTCAAGTTCATAACATATACAAAATTGCAAGCATAGCTAGATAAAAGGTTAAGAATCAAAAGCCTCCACAACTGCGAAACTGACACTTAATTCTTAATTTGTGATGCTAGATTCAGGCACCTGAGGGAGCTTGCAAACAGTGGAAGCAGCAATGATGGAATACCCGAGGATCTTAGAGATGCAAGACAGCAGGTTGTTTACATCCAGTGGACACGATAGGAAGCATCCAATGGTCATGCCCATGATATCCAGCTTCATCCCTGAGGCCTGCGTCTTCCCTTTGCTCATCTCTATGGCCTCCAAATTTTGGTTGCCCTGCAGTGACTGGATTGTTGTTGCTTGTATCTGTGGGTTAAAACCCATCAAGGACGAGGGGTCCCTTGACAGGTTGAAGAAGGCTGATATGGGGCTTGTAGAAGATGTTATTTGGTGGACTGACTGGGATTGCAATGCACTAGCTGTGATCCCATAGCAGAGCACGGGGGGTGCTGAGATCATATTCGCTGATCAATGCCCAACCAGCCAGCCTTGAGGTCAGAACCGAGAAGCTGGAATTTTCTGAGCAGGGGAAGCTCTCAAGAGATGAAGTAACTGCAAGAGTTCGTGCTGTACACTCAAGCAGCAGCAAGGATCACACCAATCCAGCAGCATCCCACAAACAAACAGAGAATTCCAGCTGCTTCCCCCTTAATTTCTACGCTCTTCTACCGCGCCGCGCCAAGCTCACAGCCAAGCCTCTAGAAACGGACCCTTTACGCAAAATTCCGCACGCCACGCTCACGCAAAGAACATGATTGAGATCCGCACCTCATACCCAGCGCCGGAACCCAACCCACCAGGCGAGCTCGCCACAGATCGAGACACACACAGGCATGCATAATTAGACGCGTGGAGGAACCTTTAACTAGTCCCAAGAGAAAGGCGAGGGAACCTGGGGGAGCTTCACGGTGGTGGATGCGGCGACGATGGCGTAGCCCAGCAGCTTGGAGATGAGCGGGAGCAGGCAGTCCTTTTCGGGGATCTTGGCGTCGGACAGAGCCGCGAGGACGCACCCGAAGTTCATGCCTAGGATCTCCAGCTCCATCGCTGCCACCATGGCCGTCTCTCTCCTCCCTCCCCCGTGGCCGCGCAGGTTCGCAGTCGCAGCTTTGCGTCGGCGATGGAGACGAGACGACGAACAGCGAAGAAGCCCACAGCCCACAAGCAACGTGCTCACCAGCGAATCTATTAAGCGAGCTGGGCCTTTGGGCCGTTCTGAGACGAGCCCGGGAATCGCCCACTCGGGCCCGGCTCAACCGCAGGGCTAAAGTCGCCTGCTTGGGGCCCGGGCAGCGCCCACGCCGCAGCCGCGAGCTCCTGCTGGCCCTCCGTCGCGTGCGAGCGTTTCTCCGCAGGGAGAGCGAGAGGTAAGGAGATAGATGTGCGACCGGGATTGGGATGACTCTGTCCACCCAATTTGGTGGAACGCGGACTCAAAAAATCTGCGAGGAATATGTTTAGGTGGGACCAAAGGCGAAGCCAGCTCAAAACCAACCCTGGTGCACCCTCTATTAATTATAAAGGAATATATACAATTTAAAGTAAAATTTGAGGTATATATAGTAATTTTTTGTTTAACTAGGGTGCATGTGCACCAAGAAAAGCTAATGTGGCTTCGTCCTTGGGTGGGATGTCCCTCACTCAGAGTGACTTAAACCAAACAACCTCGGTCTCGGGTGCATTTCATCCCGTCTGAGGATATTCTGACAACCAAACACTATCTTAGCTTTGGACTTGTTTGTTTAACTAGCCCGTGTACTTGGCCATGCCCAACTTGTACAGACTCATATATTTGTTTACCTAGTTCTCGCTCTCAATCCGACCAGCACGTTACTCAAAGCACCCTTTAGCCAGACCCCAAGAAATGAAATTGGGCGTTCTCGATTGAGCTAGCAGGTACGATTTGCTTGCCTCCTAGGTTCTCACCTCCTTTCTTTCTCTCATCTACCACCGTCTTCACGTGGTCGTATGGGACCTATGGCTAGGAATGTCGGCGGCAATGACGCATGAGGCATGGCTAGGACACCACCGCCATCGTCACTAACTCCTTGGGCGGGCCAGTCTTCGAGCCTACTGTCGTCGACTCCCGCATCGCGCATGGAATAGGCGAAGGTCGTTGGCTTCCTCCTAACACCCACGCCCCGGAGGCCTCTTCCACCCAAAGCGGGTTACCATTGCCATCGGAGGTCATCCACAAAGGCAAGGATAGACATGGGGCGAGGATCGGCATCATCGTGGCGGCGTAAAGAAGAGCAACGACGACACCATCAGCGAGGACAAGGCCATGGCATCGTCACAACGGTATCAATGAAAACCCTTCTCTCCTAGCTAGTCGGGTCTACAACATAGGGTGAGAAGCGCGGAGCTCCATGAGCGGCGCATGGTGTAGGAGGTGTGGCATGGCGGCAAAAAAAGAATCTTCAAGTGAACCTACTTTTTATTTGACCCTCAAGTTTGTACACCTCTCAAGATTTGACACTCAATTCGTTAGTCTTTTAAAATAATAAACTTGCTCTTGTGAATTCTTTCAATCAGAGGGTTTATTCTCTTTTCCTCTCTTTTCTTATTCCATTATTATATCTTTTTCATTATTTCATTATCCAGAGCATTGGAAAAGACCACAGTGCCCCTCTTTGGAAAAGAAAAAAGAAGGCGCCGAGGCGTTGCTTGGTTCGAAGGGCACGAACCGAGGGTCGTTTCTCGAACTCTTCTGTACCGAAGGGGTGGGGGTGTCCTCGTTCGAAGTCGACGGCACTCGTCTTCTCTCCGCACTCGAAACCCCATCACTTGCCTAGCTCCGATCTCGTGCCAGATGGCCGGCAAGATGAAGGAGTTAGATGGCGCCAGCCCTGCGTGAGTCCTTCCCCCTTCCCTAGTATGGCCATTGAGTTGTCTTCCGAACCATGGGAACGGTTTTCGCTGATTTTTTTTTGCTATGCTTTTGGGTTTCTTGCAGTAAGATCTTCATCGGCGGGCTCTCCAAGGACACAAGCATGAGTACGTGCGGATCCCCTCCAGATTTGGCTTTTAGAGGATTTCAATTTTTCTGCCGTCTTCTCCTTGTATTAGCTAGGGTTTCCTCGTATTCCCTCAGATCTGGTCGCTCGTTGCTTGTTATGGTTGTTCGTCATCTTTTGTGCACGCTAGTTTACTCGATCCAGTGTTGATTAGTTAGTTGTAGTTAATTTCGTGTATGTGTATGCTTAGCATGTGACTACCCTTACTACGGAAGCATGTCTAGCTTGATTTGATTAGTTAGTTGTAGTTAATTCGTGTCTCAGTGTATGCTTAGCATGTGACTACCCTTACTAAGGAAGCATGTCTAACTTGATTTGATTAGTTAGTTGTAGTTAATTTCGTGTCTCAGCGTATGCTTAGCATGTGACTACCCTTACTAAGGAAGCATGGCTAACTTGATTTGGGAGCACTGAGCTACACCTTTTTATGTTTTGTTGAGTCGGGAGAGGAGCTAGCCCTTGATTCTTGTTTGTTCATGATTTGCTACCTTGGGTAATTACTTGTTTTGCTAATTTTCTTACAATCTCACATTGCCGAGTTCGAATTATAGGTGGCATTGATCCTTTCATTAAATTTGTGAGGTACAATAATTCATTATTATTATGTCTTGGGAAATGATCTGATGCCTGACAATCTATGGTGGTTTTATCCCAATTGCTAATAGTATTTTATGGCAACTTGTCATCTTTTAAAATTATGGCTAAACACAATCGCTTTGCATTAATGGTATCTAAAAGAGAAGTTTTCAAAGCAAAATACTGTAACATTCAGTGATAGAATGTATACTCCAAATGTTTCTTCCTGCTTATTATGATGGCCTTTTAGGATATAATTAACTTTGTTTATGTTGTGAGCTGGTTAATTGGGCCTGCGGCATGATTGTTTGGTAAACTAGCTAGCAAGTTTGGAGCTGTACTGATTTGTGACATTTATTTTCTTTAACTCAAAAGTAAAATTTCATAATAATTTTCATGGAAGATATTTAGGTTGTCTTTACCTGCAAGGTTTATTCTGGGACCTTCAACAACCAACTGCTTTACTCTGTGACTTTTCAGGTACATTCAAAGAACATTTCGGGAAGTATGGGGATATAATTGATGCTGTCATAATGAAGGATCGCTACACTCAAAAGCCCAGAGGCTTTGGCTTTATTACCTTCGCTGATCCCGGTGTTGTTGATAGAGTGATTGAGGATGAGCATGTTATCAATGGAAAGCTGGTAAACTTTTCAGTTTTTATCTTTGGTTTATTCTTTGTCTCACTCTGTATTAGCTCACAATACATCATATTTCATGAAAACATTTAGTAAACATAAGAAGCTCTTCTGTGTGTAGTTTGATTGCTTGAAATCCCATTCTCTTAAAATGCAGGTTGAAATTAAGAGAACGATTCCCAAGGGAGCTGCCCCCTTGAAAGATTTCAAGACGAAGAAGATTTTTGTTGGTGGATTACCCTCAGCTCTAAAAGAAGGTATATTTGTGTTTCGTTGGCTGCGTAGTAGCAAATGTGCTTTTTTGCCCTGCATATTGAATTGAATTTGGTATAATTTTAATTGACAGATGAGTTCAAGGATTTTTTTTCCAAGTTTGGAAAGGTTGTGGAGCATGAAATCATCCGTGACCATACAACCAACCGTTCACGTGGATTTGGTTTTATAGTCTTTGATGCAGAAAAGGTGGTAGATGATTTATTAGCTAAGAAAGGCAATATGATTGATTTAAATGGTTCTCAGGTGAGGCATCATGTAGCTTTTTCTGAGCTTCATAAATCTTATTTCCTGCGGTCAAGACTGTACACAGTAACAAATTGTGGTATTCTAGTTAAGTCTATAGCGCACATCTTGTTTGTTCTTTTTGTTCAGTTTCAGTTGCTTTAGTTTTGCCTTATATGAGTGGCCGGTTGGTTATTCTCCCACCAATCTTGGAACTAAACAAATTTGAAACAAATATAGGTTTGACTTTCTTGCTTTGCTGTAGGTGGAGATCAAGAAGGCAGAACCAAAGAAACCCTCTAACCAACCACCTCGTTCAGTTGATAGCGAACCTAGGGGCCGTCCATATGCAGACAGTTATGATGGATTCGGCAGCTCTTACAATTATGGTGGTAGTTTTGGTCCTTATAGATCACCTGGAAGCTTTGGCGCTAGGCCTGGCGGCTACAATAGTGCTTATGGTCCTGGTGATTATGGTAGTGGCTATGCTACTTATGGTGGAGCATTAGCAGGATACCGTGGAGAACCCTCTCTTTATTCTAGTCGCTATGGGAGCACTTATGGAGGCAGCTTTGGTGGCGGGTATGGTGGTAGCAGTTATGCTGGTGGATTAGCTGGTGCATATGGGCGTGATGCCGGGGGGCTATGGTGGTTCTAGCTATGGTCCTAGTTATGATTCTTCAGGGGCTAATACTGGTGCTGGGTTTGGCACCAGTGGACTCTATGGTGCTAGGACAGGCTATGGTAGCACTGGTGGAGGTGGTGCTGCTGGTCGTTACCATCCATATGGAAGATAGAGAATCACTGGTGCTGCTGTTTGCTAGAGAAGCTTTCAGAAGATCAATTCTAGATGTATGCTCAAGTGATCATCTGCATCTAAAAGATCCACTGAAGTTCAATATGCTCAGTTATCTGTATTAGGAAGTACTGTTAGATCAACTTGTAGAAATTTAAACCATTGTTTTAGTATTTTGAATTGGAATTTAAGCATACTTAATATGCATATGCCTTTTTATAGATAGAAAATTTAGTGACTTATGAAAGCTAGATAGAAAATTTAGTGACTTATGAAAGGCTGAAAGCTAGCTGCTAGTATAATCTTGTGTTGTCTTTGTTAGTATAGTTTGCTTTGTGTTTGCGAATATCGTGGAGTGCTCTAACTTAACCTAAGGGGCCAACACCGGTGGCAGTTTCTTTACATATTTATAGTTACAGAAGTGTTGTCTTGTTTCATTATCTTTATCTATGTCTGCTGGTCTACTTAGGTTATTTGTTTGGAGTTCCATGGATTAAAGTTGTACTTAGAGCTAGATTTGTCTTTTTACACAGTGGTTCACATGCTTTCACATGAAGCTTTTACGCTGTTATTTTATTATTATAAATGATATATTCCCACCGGTGTTCATGTCTTTACAACGATGCTGATGCTCTTTTCCCGTAAATCATGTAATCTGTGATTTGAATATCATCGCATTTGTAGTTGCATCTTAACCACATTGGGGCAGCAGCATCGTTCTACATCCGTTCAGGCAGTTCTGCAGGCTCATCTGGCCATCTTCCTCTAGCATATACTGTAGCAGCACTGTGCGGTACTATAACATAGAGCACTTTTTCTCAGCCCTTGGTAAAATGAACTGGGGAAGCAGAGCCGGTGAAGCCATGTTTTGGCGCTTCCAGCTCTGGTGTGATACACAACTGTGGCGCTGCTGTGCTGGAGTTCCATTTTGGTTTGGCCTGAGACGATCAAACGCCCAAAAAAATTTGGCCCATTTTGAATTTTCATCCTGCCCCAAGTTGTAAATTGACTTTCGAATTTTGATCAAATTATGAATGTTTTGACCTGTCAACTTATGTGAATCCCAGCCGAAAAAATGTCCTTGCACGCCGCAATCTATGTGAACTCTGTATAACTCGGACCCGGTGGAGAAAGGGCACAGAAGTCGCACACTATGACCAACAGAGCAAGCATGTCAATTGCTTAATTAATTTAGTCTATAGATTTGGTATAATCGTACACTTTTGATAGTCGTACTGCATGACGCTAACAAATAGAAAACAAGGCAGAATTCAGACAGGGTAATGAATCACAGATGCAGAGGAGCCTACGGAAATGGAAAACTCCACCGATTTGTGGAACGATTCAGAACACGAATGTAGAAAGCGACACGCATGCAACCCGCGACTAGCGAAAACAGGGCCTTCCCAACTAGGGGCACAGTCGTCAATGTGTACTGTTGTACATCTTGCGTGTTTGCTTGCCTTTTTGACACGAGGTTTCGCCGTTAACCCTTTTTTACATTACATGACAAGAAAAGACAATTGACTTGGATCATGTCACCATCTCAATAACAGTCGAATCTTGCAGCGTAGCGTGGCGTGCTCGAATTTTATTACAATCCCTAAAGGCTAAAGGACATCCAATATTAAAGTGTTTATTAAAAGTTAATGAATGGTGGTAGCAATGGAGTAGCTATCTTGTACCCATCGGTTTCAGCTTCATATTGCATTCGCCGTTCTTCTGCAACAAGTCGTGTGTCTTTCTCTACAAACAGCACGATGGAGAGAGGCGTGACAAGAACTTGCATTTGGTGCAGTGCATGGCACACTGCCCGGGTTACCATTTCGTCCATGCTTTGTGACTAACCATCGAACATGACAGGACCTGCAGTCACGTCTTTTCCCTTTCCCAAATCATACTTCAGGACGAAGCTTTTGCACCCTGTTCGATTTCTCACAAGGATTTCGCCATCTGGAAATCAATGGTAGCAGGTGGTGATTGAAAATCCCTGCTGTCTCAACAAATAGCTGCTACACGTTAAGCATTTCAATTTCCACCATCCAACCTTCATTTGCAAGGTTATGGTACTGCCATTAGTTGCCTGGTAGCAAACAATTGCATTAGCATGTCGGCATCAGCTGTTAACGAACAGAGACACATTTTTTTTCTTTTTTGGAATTTAGACAGACACACAGTTTTTTAAGCACAAGGCCATATAATTCAGGGAGCTTGTTAGTCAGTCCATTCTCAGGATGTACAGAAGTTATTACTTCGACAAAAACGTGCAGCTGAAAGCATAGCACCACATAAGCAAGACTGGAGAAGTAACCAAAAGAGAAAACCTATGTATACAGCTATACTTATGATATCGAACAGGAGCACGGGTAT
This sequence comes from Chrysopogon serrulatus, assembly GCA_015844335.1. Lineage (NCBI taxonomy): Eukaryota > Viridiplantae > Streptophyta > Magnoliopsida > Poales > Poaceae > Chrysopogon > Chrysopogon serrulatus. Next base: position 39,473 of record JADLZL010000833.1, on the reverse strand, counting down.
TCACTATGAAAATACACCAGGTGCCACCCGCGAGTTCATTTACATATGTATATGGTCTATATGAACACCGGCCCGGCATAGCGGGCAGGACGCCTGCCGAAGGAGCCAATTGTCGATGCACCGCACATGGAATATGTGTTGGCACTGAGGCAGGGCCCTCACAAATTGTTGTGCTCCAAAATCCTGGTATCAATGATTCACCGCGTCTTCAGTACAAGACAAGGAGCTAATTGCTCTTACGTATCAACAGATCATGTCAAAATCACACTAACCTGAAGGCAGACTGAGCAGCAGCTGCTATCAGTTTCCTGATCACAGTTGCTTGCAGCACTGAACCTCATCTTTGGGATCCTATCAATCAAATCCCTTGACATGCCTCCTGTACTGCCAGTTTCGAAAAGGTCATTGTTGTCGATGAACGGTGTGCTCATTAGACTCATCTGCATAACACAAATCATTGACCAGACCCAAGTATTAGCAGAAGCAACTCTCGAGTTGCAAATTACATAAACTTGCAACACTGCAAATCAACAGGAAATGAAATATGGCTGTTGTAAATTCTAGTTACTATATGGTCCTATGAAAGCAGGTGGAGTATGTGCATGAGAAAATATTTATCTGGTTCTATGACATCATAGGATTGTGTACCAAAAAGAAACACTTTCAGCTCATATAAAAACATATGGTTTGTGTGTAATGACCGCATGTAATAGAAAATAACGCGGCTGTGTATCACTTTTCTTGAAACAATTTAACTTAACAGCAGCCTGGAAGCATTCTTCTGAATGCATAGACTCCAATAATGTTGATTTTTTTGTGTTACACCAGTTTCAAGATTTGAATCTTGAAAGTTCATAATAGTGTTTTGCAAGATCTCCTTCCAAGCTGAAGTTACACATGGTGACTAGGGCATATCTGGTTTGCTGGCCAGGCAGGTTTGCCTGCCAGGCAACCTTCCCAGGCCCTCGGACTTGGTTGTCTGACAGCCAGGATCGTTGCCGCCACAAACCAAACAGGCCCTAATTACCTCAGAATCAGCTGATCAGAACATACGAAAAACCAGTGGAACGCAATATTTCCTTTCAGATACTACCTCCCAGATCTGTTACACATCCACATTTTAGGTGCTGCAATTAAGATGATTCTGAGGTTGATCTCTAGCACTAAAATGCAGATCTAGATATTTATATGACTAGAAACTTCTTCTAGCAGGGAGTATGGAGCGCATTATTATCCACATAACCATTTAATGCAGAGATACCCATACAGCATTAATCCCATGGTCCGAAAATGTTTCGTGCATTAATTCTTCACTAGAATTATTTTTCTAAAAAGAAACAGCTGCTAGTGGGGCATGTACAATGTACTAAGAAGTCTGTACCTGGCTTTGCACTGCACGCTGTAGCGCTGGACTGACTTTCTCCCACACAATCCTTCCGCTGAAGAGGCTAGAGATGATGTCCAGCTGAGAGAACCGATGCAGAACAAAAATTAGAACAAATACACTTTAATGTACACAGCAGACAAACATCGTGTTGGTAGTGACGTTTAGAGAGTTGGTATTGTTTTGTTAGAGCAGCAACTGAAGTTAACAGAAGACATAATTCGGTTTAGCAGAAAAGGTTCCTACTCAGTTGAAATGGTCATCTTTTTAAAAGTAAAGTTTATGACAGTTTTCAAACAGGGAAGCTTGCTGGACACAAGATTAGGTACATGAAAATGATCTTTCACCTCCCTCCCTCCCTGAATGGGAGAAGGACAGAAAGTAGGGCACTAGATTCTTCCACTCACCACAAAGAGAATGCTGTATTTTCCCGAATGGCTGGACCTCCAAATCTCGATGCAGGACTCAACAGCCTCAATGGAGAAGACTGCTCCAGAAACTGCTCCGACGCCAGCCCCACGGAACATGCCACTTTCCGTGGACATGCCCATGAACGCACCGATGAAGATTCCGACGAGCGAGCCCACTGCAGCCAGCACAAACGAAACACGATCAAAACAAGGAGGAGCTAAAATTCACCATTTACGGTAGAATTGCACTCCTAGCTAGCTAGTTGGAGTGAGTGTTGCGCACAAGACCAATTGGTCGGCATGGAACAATCCCGTGAAACAAACAGATGAAGGAAAAAAAAAGATGAATCTTTACGGAACCTAGTGCGACAAGCTTGCTCACAAGGCAAGCATATAGCCGCCACGCATGACAGTAGTGAAAAGGCAAGGAACCTACAAGATTTTTGGTTGCAAGATTGAATTCGTTCCCAGTTTGAGGAAACAGGGGCCACAAAGTGCAAGAGGCCCAGAGGGAGGAGAGGGAGTAGACAACAGAGAGCGTGCGTGCGCGGCGGGTGTGAGCAGCAGGAGAACAGAACAGTCCGGCGGTCCTCAAATTCCCGAAATTAAAGGCTACCCCATTCACCCCGGTTTCCCGCGGGAGGAATCCAGGGATCCCGCAGCGACCAACCACCGAATTGAATCACCGGAATCGAGGAAGAATGGCGTCAATTGATCAGGCGTGGGCTCGGGCAACGTACCGACGGCGAAGACGCAGGTGAGCAGCGCGCCGAGCGCCCACCCGGTGGCGCGCGCGGCGGCGGCGGCGTGGCTGGCGCACGCCCGCCGCAGCGCGTCAAAGCGGCAGCGGGGCCCGGGAGCAGCAGCAGCGGCGGCGGCGGCCCAGGGAGAGGACAAGGGGAAGGCACCGAATCCATCGCGGCGACGGGCGAGCTCGATCAACCCGGGGAGCGAGCCGAGCATGCTAGGGAGTATGGAGGGGGGACGGTCGCGCGCGCGTTTATATATAGGAGGGGAGGCCACGGAACCGGACGGTGCCGCGCCCGCCAAGCGGGAAGGAGAAGCAGCCAAGCAGGAGGGAGAGAAATCTTGAGGGTTAAGCTTAAGCCGGAGGGGGCCGCGTGAGTCGAGTCCGAGGGCGAGACGACGAAGGGGATAGGGAGGGAGCGGCCATTAATGCGAGAGGGGAAGAGGAGGACGGTGGCGTCACGGCCACGGGAAAGCCGGGCGGAGGCGGAGGACCGGCCGCCGTTTGCTCAGCCGCGTGGACGGGCCGACCGCCGCGAGCGACGTAGCGGGTGGGCCGGGTCACGGGCTGGCTCGGTCCGGTCGTGCGGTCACGTTTGGGACTTTGGGTCCATATAAGATCATGACCGATGACCATCATAAATTTTTTGTCTTTCTTCTCGTAATTTTTTTTTCGAATACGTGCGCTGCACGTGTCTCATTAAGTTGAGTGGAAAGTTTAACAACAATCAAGCAAACGGGCGGGTGCGAGGCGCGACCCCCCAGACAGAGACACAACCCGTAAACACAACACCAATCGCCGGCCGAACGGCGCAAAGACTACGAGCTATTACGAAGGAATTGGGAGCTGCGAAGGGAAGAACGCCGCCGCCAGCAGAAAAAGCTCGGGCAAAAGGGCGCCAGTCCCCGGAAGCCAGCGAGCCAGCATTCCCTCGAGCTCGTCGGTGACCGCGGCCCCCTCAACGCACGGCCGAACGCGCCGTGTGCGTGGAACGTCCCGCGTTGCGCTCCTTCCAAAGCACCCAAGCGACGATGAGGACCATGGAGTCGAAGGCGCGACGAACGTCCGACTAAACCGCCATACGAGAGGCTAGCCACCAATCGGCCACCCGCGAGTCGCAGGGGCGTGAGGTTTCCCAAAGTTGACCGACCCGAGCAGGTCGCACCAAGTCCGCCTGGGGCGAAACGCAGCCAAGGAGTAGGTGGTCGGTTGACTCATCCTCCCGGTCGCAGAGGATACAAGTGCCCGATGCTGAAGTCCATGGCGCCTACATCTCACGGCCATCCGTAGACGGCCATGGAGCGCAAGCCGAAGAAGAACTTGAGTTTAGGTGGTACCGCCGCGCGCCGCTGCCGTGCCCCGGGGAGCGACGTATGCCCGAGGAAGAACGCCCCTGTATGCCGAGGGACGCCGTGTATGTGCCGCAAGGAGACCAACGCCAAATGAACCTGTCCGGCGTTAGTGGATCCAGATTGAACCCGAGCGCAGGTTGTCCCACGAGTAACATACTCGATGAGCACGGGCCGCGGTGGGCGCCCGGAGATGTCCCCGTCCATCTGCGGTCCGTCGGAGGGCGTCCCCGCACCGTCGACGCCGGGCGACGCGGGCGAGACCGCCTGCATACAGGTTGGGCGCGGATGAGCAGATAGGTCCGCCGGGTCTCCAGTTGTCGATCCCGAACAAAGGCGGAGGCGCCGCCGCCTACTTGAACCCGACAATCGGCTCTGAACATTTGGTCGATAATCCGTTCGGGCTTGGCGGGTAGGGAGGCCCAGGACGGCGTCCGGCCATGGCGTGCGGCGCCGCCATTCCCAACGCAGATGGAGGGCGTAGCCAAGGATCCGCAGGTCGGTGACGCCCAGCCGGGCACAGTCTGTCGGCGAACACACAATCTGCCAAGCGACTTTACATTTCCCTCCGGCGACAGGACGAAGTTCCAGCCCAGATGAACGCACGGCGGCACTTGTCGATGTCCTTAATGCCGCGCACAGAGAGGCAGCAGCAGATCGCCACATGCACCGGGATAGCAGAGAGCGTCGTCTTCGTCAGCGTGGTTCTGCCGGCCTGCGTGAGAAGACCAGCCTTCCAGGTGGGTATCCTGGCGGCCACTCCTTTCTTCTCGTAATAACAACAATGGACAGTTTTCTTTGGAAAGATGTATTATAATTACAAAAAATCGTAATTCATTAATTCTAAAAAAATCGTAATTCATCAATTAATTACGATGCGTTTCTAAAATAATATAGGAATACATTAGCAGGAGTACAGACGGAGGAAGCTTTAAACCTGTTTTAGAGCTGCGCCAATCAGTCAATCTCTAAACCCCTGTTCGGTTCTCGTTCGTTTTCATGAATTCCATTGGTCAAGAAATTTGAACGCGACTGAACAGAGGAAGCTTTTTAAGGAAGAATCAATGTATCAATAACAGGTTATTTATATGAATCGCAAAGGTCAGTGGCGTCCTTAGCGAATATAGTTTGAATATTGAGCATTACTACTATTTCGTGGATGAGTTTTCTTTACGAAGTGTGTCTTGCATTTCATCAATCTTTTCTCACGAATTTGTTTTAATTAATAACAGGCGACCTATTTCATTCCAGAATTCATTGTATGTCAGAAAACGAAACCCCCGTGCTGCCATGACATTTACTGTTAGCTGTCTGGAGCTTGCATATATATATAAGATTTGCTTCACTCATGCCGATATCACACGGCATGCACCAATTCATATATAAATACGTCTTATTTTAACTGTACGTGTTTGGCTGCACTATTTTGCAGCAGCAGCAGCTGCTGTGCTACTCGTGAAGAAAAAGTACTACCGAACAGGCAAGAATTTGGAGTGGCGCCCAAGCTCAGCGGAATGGGAGTTGTGCTTGTTCGCAAGTCCTCGACATGAAGTACGGTCGTCAGGCGCTTCTTATTATCTTACCAGTCATGATTTGCGTCGGGTCAAATTCATTCATCATTTAATTGGAGCGGGTTTAGGCCGAAGGCGTGGTATGCATGTCAAGAAAACATGTTTACATCAGTACGTGTACTACAAATAATTAGGATCGATCTCACCCACCGATCGAAGGTTCTCCTAGCTAGAGAACATAAATTTGAACTAGTATATGGAATGTTTGGTGTATATATCTAGCTTGGTTGGCATTGAAGAGCTAGCTACTCCAGCTTGCTAGCTACAGTACCTACCTAACTCTGTTCTTATAAATAAATAGATTTTCAAAATTATGTTAAGTCAAAATTTTTAACTTTGATTATTTTTTAAGAAAAGCCAGTTTAACTAACTTTATACGAAATAGGAACATGCATGTACATATAATATAAACTAAGGACATTATAAAAATCATTCTACAGTATATCTAATGATGCAAATTCGATGTAACTTAATATTTTGACTTACACGAATTTTAGAAATTATTTTTTTTTTAGGAATCAGGAGGAACCAGAGGCTCCTACTGCAAATTTATTGAAAATAAAAGAGAAAATAAAGTGTCAAAGATTACAAAGAAAACCAGGGGAACAGAGAGCGAAACATTCCCATTTTCACTCTCACTGGAGAGAGAGAGATTTCAGGGAACAAAGAAGGAGAGAAAGAAAATTAAGAGAACTACAAATTGGAGTTTATCCATGCTTCTAAGATGGGGGTGATTTCAGCCTTTGTTCTGTGCAACAGCAAGAGTGATTCCACCGTGAAAGTTCTTTTGCAATCAGTAGCTGAGGGACTTTTGTTTCTGAAGATAGTATCATTTCTCATAACCCATATAGCCCAACAGATCAAAATGAAGATGTCAAGTGAGAAGCTAGCATTGTGAAGGATTTGCCGTTCTCGAAATATTTCAGAAATTTAGAAATTAATTTATTCAGAGGCCGATGAATTATATACATAGCTGATGCGTGCATGCCATACATGTACATATATCCGATGTACGATCGGCTTATATATATATATGCTTGGCGTTTGGAGTGCCCCATCCGGCTTTTCTTCCTTGGATGGAGGATCGACCTATCGAACTTGAGGAGTGTTAGTAGCGGCTCAGCCTCAGCGTATACGTGCCTGTATGCTTCAGATATTGCTACATGCAAAATTAGGTCACCGACAATGCTGGCAAAGGGAACCAACATGACAAGACAGAGAAAGAATCAAAAAAAGGTAGACAGAAAGAAAGAAAGAAAGAAAGGAAGGAAAAGAACCTTCGGTGTAAATTAAATGCTATTGGACACGGTCTATCCACTTTGGTACGTACGCACACAAAACCACAAGTCATTATCACAGCCGGATTTTAATTATATCATTTTAGATAATGATATGGTCTCCAAAGTATAACTTTGACTTCATATCTTTATAAAAATATTCATCAAAAAGTGATATATTTATACTTTTATGAAAGCATTTTTCAAGACAAATCTATTCATGTGATTTTCACATTTCCAAACTCAACTAATTAAAAGTTATTCATAATTTATGTTTTCAATGTTTGACCCAAACCTTGTCCAAAATGACATTATTTTCCTATACATGGAAGGAGTAGAAACCATATAGTTATGTATATGTATAGTCCACTTATATATCACTGTCAATTTCCAAAAAAAAAAAAAAAAAAAAAAAACTTGCAGTGACAATGCAAGGCCATACTATACCACCAGTGTTGATTCCATAGAAAACCCGGCACTAATAATATTTTAGCTCAGCTGATCCAAGCTTTACAATTTTGGAATCATAACCTTTTCTGCACGAATTGAACTCGGATGTGTAGACAATTTTAATATGAAAGATAGATAATAATGAATGGGTCTGAATGTCTGATTCAGAATCCCATGAACCAACTAGCTCGCGCGTGTGGTGGTATTGGCCGGGTTTGATGAATCACATGAACGCCTCCGGAAAATTGCATGGCGTATGACTTTGTGTGTAACGATCTGACTGACGTCGGTAAGGATATATACTGTTGCTAGTTTTCAGTATAGATTCTTTCATTCACAATAACTGACGTGATGGGAAGCACCCGCCGTACGTGTCCCTCATACATGCATGCATGGCAGCAGCATGGCAGCTCCTGATATTCCCGGTACCTCTGACTCTCTGAGTGATGGGAAAACAGGGTTCAAAATCGGAAAAAAAATTCACAGGGCCGGAGTCTCACGCACTGTTCCACGAGTGCTGATGAGTAGGACTGCAGGACAAAACTACAGACATTTCTAACGAAATCGACCCATATATATCCGGCCCCTTTCGGTTTCAGTTTGGGATACATACGTGCTATACACGGATAGATCATGTATGGGCTTGACTCTTACGGCGTTATTCTAGCTAGCTAGATAGCCTAGCCAGCCCCGCGATTCATCAATTCGTTGTCCGCCGTGGCGGTGGGTCGATCGACGACGGGCTCGCACGTCGTCGTCGGCCGGTTCGATATATATACCTAGAGTATGTAATCAGCAGCTAGCAGCAGGTTGATGTGGGGATCTGGATGCATGGGAGCTCACTCATCACTCCATGGATGGATACATATATACATTAAATAATGGTTATCTGTTATCTCGTCTAGTACGTACGTATACGTATACTACAGTAATATTCCAGCGGCCGGCTGTGCCGGCCGGATCACGTCGTGGCATTCGCACGCCTGCCGCCGGCGGCCGCCGTCATCGTCGGAGCATGCAGGGCAGCAGAGAGAGGGGTCCGGCCGGCCGGGGAACAGGCGCACGTGGCTTCACGCGCGCTCTTGTCATTTGGGCATGGCTGGCGGCATTGCATTGGCGGCGGCGGGATTAATTTGGCCCCGCGCGCGTCACGAATGAACTACATGCACGGCCGGTGCAGCTGCAGCAGCCTGCAGCCATGCAGCATACTACTAGTGGACACAGCAGCCATACCCCAGCAGCAGCATGATTGGATCGCCTCCGCTCCGACCGACACGGCGGCGACACCGATGCATATACGGCAGGATACTATGCAACAACGACGCATTGCAATCAGTCGCCAGCCAACCTCATCTATACTAGGGAACCGGCCGGCCGCCGGAGAGTTCATCTATCCTCTCTGTTGTAGCCTATAGGGAGAGAGCCGACCGCCGTTTTTTCTTTTTCATATTTGTTTTTTTTTAGAAAAAGAGAAGCCGGCCGGCGAGAGTTTTATCCAACATAGTACGTCTGTGAAACTTAAAAATCTTTTCCACCGCCACGCCTGTGAAACTTTAGGAGGGAGTAGTACAGAAAAAAATGAAAGTTTGATTACCCAAATTCACGTTAGTTTATTTTCTACTAGTAGGAACTGTTTGGCTCAGTCCCTTTGCTCCGCCACATACCAAGCAAGTTTGTTACATAAGCTATTTTTCAATAAAAAAATATTATTTAAATAGCTGATAAGACAAGTAAATGATAAGAGAAGCGAACACCTCCTCCTTGAATTGTGCTCTTTTCAGATTTCCAGGGTTTATTGTCATGGAGTATTAACATAGTGGATTATATTATTACCAGTGTACTCCTCCATTTTTTATGTCATATTTGCTTACAATCTTATTATGAACCTGTATATATAGAGATTTATTTTTTAAGTTATCCGTTGACAGATTTATTTTTTTTTGAAGTTTGACATCCTTTCACAGAACTACACCTCTCACAGAACTACACCTCGTTGTAGGTACGAAAGTAAAAATCTTTATGTTAAGCGGAATCCTATGAGCTTCCACGGAAAGAGAATTTGCATCAATAGTCAGCCGTTGTACCTGTCTCAGCATTTTTTAGAGTGCACCTACATAAGTATTTGATATTTCCACAAGCCGACAAGTATATCAATCATCAGGAAGAAGTGTTCGCTGTGGAGTGTGAAATTGTTGCTCACTACCGTGGCGTCCGCGGCACTACAGCAGATGTGGGTTTTCAGATAGGAGTACTATATATACATAATTTCCGCTATGATGGCTAAACGGTTATATATGCTTATCTACCGCTACAGGTCCTTGGTACGTGTGAGAGTGATGCTCCATCGATCAGGATATACCACATCATCTCTCAAATGGCCAGAGACTGCTGATAATGTTTTATAAAATCTAAACGAATTGAACCGAAACCACACGCCGCCGAAGCCCATCCCTGATGACTGCATTGCATCCATGGATGTTCTACACGGGTCTCGGTCAGGCCGGGCGCAGAGATGAGCTGATCGATCGAGTGGACGCACATGAAAATGAAGGGTCAACGAATGAGGATCCTGAAGAATCTACGAGTATGTCCACTGTATCAGCACAGTGCGCGGTTCAGATTCTTCCTGAAAGCCTGAGAGCCTGAAACCCGACATAATTCCGTTCTTTAGCGTCATCTTTCTTTTATGTGTGTTGGTTGGGCATGGACTCTGGACAGTGCGCTGCGTGCTCTTCCAACGGCACGATCGATGATGTCACTAGCGATCGACATTCACTAATCACTAGTAGTACTGATTTTGACCTGAATCCTGACCTAATTTATGTCATCAAATCAAGGAAATCCTCCAATCCTGTTCAGCAGTATATAACTCGAATCCTCGAATCGTGTAGTATGCTGCTACTACACATGATGGGGACAGCACAAAGGAAATTATTAGCCAAATGACCATCACTTGGCGGGATTAAAATAAGGTGAACAGATGCACTTACTTCTGTTTTGATATGTCTTGAGTGTGATTTTAGACACAGTAACAGCCCACCAAGAAAATCACACAACAGCCACTAGTTACAATCAATTTGGAATGGAGTACCTACTTGAGTGTTCGAGAGCTTCTCTGTCTCTCTCTATTGAGACTCGAGAGCTATTCTCCTACGGCCTAGGATTTAAGCACCGATAGTTTCTATAACAACATTAAATACTGTCCGGTTGGATAATTTGCATCTACTCATCAGCAGTTGTACCTGCCTCACCATGATATCTCCTTATCTTGCAGCTCCGATCTAACCATTGTCCAAATTAAATCATGAGAGAACCATTCACAACTATAGAAATACAAGTATCATTGAGTGCATTGCCAACCGACATTGTATTATAGTGTCAAAAGAGTTTCTCACACTGAATGGGTCCCAAAAGTTGATACCTACTCCAAATTTAGTGGTAAAGGCGTACACTAATTAGTATCCCCATTGCCTTTCTGAGAAAATATTCCTTAGTACTGCAGTTCAGTTGGTTGGAATTCATTTTTTTTCGATCACGCCGAGGCGCGTTTTTCATTAAGCAGGAAAGAGTTTTGTTACAGCCAAAGGCACGGTAACCACCGTGGTTACCACTACCTCACCAAACCCCACCCCACCCCCATCAAACACTAGAGAGGATTACATGATCACAGAATTGGCGACGAAAATTCAGAGCCGGGTTCACAGCCTTGTCATCAGCGCGCTTAGCTGCTTGAAGCCAGCCAAACACCAGGCGCTGATCTCCTCATGTATTATCCCTGCCAGTTGAGTTGCTGTCCTTGCATTCCCATCGAACGTTCTAGCATTCCTCTCTTTCCAGAGCATCCAGCCAATTAGGAAGAAAAGGGAGTCGAAACCACGACGAACCGGTTTCGGCACCCTTTTCCTGCTTCTAAGCCACCAGTGTAAGGCGTGCTCCTCAGAAACGGTAATCTCATGCTGCAAGTGTAGCTTGGCAAGCCAGATGTGCCAAACCTCGCGACTAAAACAGCACCCAAGCAAGATATGGTCCATTGTCTCTGCCGCCGACGCACATGATACTGCTTGCTCGAGGGCTGCAGACCATGGCGGAACCTACGTTCGCAGTCCAGCATCGGCCATGCAGAGTGAGCCGTAAAAAAGAACCTCACCCTTGGGGGTGCAGCTGTCTTCCGATCTGCTTGGCACCAACCAGGGGGGACGAACCAAGGAACATCGCCCCATAGGCCGAGGCTGCAGAGTAGTTCTGATCATTGGTGAACTGCCAGAGAAGGTGTCCGGCTGTGGCGATAGTTGCACGTGTTCCGAAGGTCAAAGAGCTGTCCAAATTCAACAAGCAAATGCATCGCCACCGGGCCTGCGATGTGGCGGACCCATTTGTTGTCGACTAAGGCCTCGGCGACTACCGTCTTCCTCTTCCTTGCGCTAACAACCGCAAAAAACTGTAGGTGCCAGTGCTGGATACAGGTTCCATTGAGCCATCGATCAGTCCAAAAAGAAGGTGGACTCACCATTCCCCAAAGGTGCAAATGGTGGCTGCCTGAAAAACAAGGCCAGCACGGTGCGTTCATTCGTCGTTGGGGCATGGCCTTCGCAGCGGTCCTTCCATACCCATCTCACTCTCAAAGCCACTCCGGTGCGTCTAAGATCGGAGATACCGAGCCCACCGAGCTCCTTCGGCCTGCAACAGTCTCCCAGGCCACCTTGCGGCGCCCACCGGCGACCGAGTCTGCGCCCAGCCCGGATGAAGGAGCGGGCGTAGCTTGTCGATGGCTCCAATTGCCCGGGGGGGACAGGCGGAGGGCAATGGATGTGTGGATTGGGATAGCCGACATCGTTGCCTTGACCAAGGCTGTTCGACCCGCCGGGTTGAGCAGCTGCCCTTTCCACCCGGGATCCCGGCAGCCACCTTGTCAATGAGCGGCTGCTCCCTCCTCAACGCTTCAGTTTGTACACCGAGAGCGGGATGCCTGTGTAACGGCACGGGGAAGCCCTGTACCCCGCGCAGCAAGGATGCTCAACCCGTGCCATGTCCTGGTCCGTGCAATGCAGCGGCGTGGCTATACTTTTATCCAAGTTGGAGAAGAGGCCCCGAGGCAAGGCCAAAGATGTGGAGCGCCGCTTTCACCATCTGAAGATCCCGCCGGCCGGTACAATGAATATGACGAGGTCGTCGGCATAAAGGCTAACCCGAGGTGAAGCCAAGCCCGGATGGCCGTCGGGGAATCCACGCAGCTCCACCCAAATAAGAAAGTAGTTGAGCACCTCCATGACAAGAACGAAGAGCAAGGGTGAGAGTGGGTCCCCCAATGAGGGCCTCGTGCGTGACAAATCCGACGTCCGTGTTGGCCATTTAGCGTAAATCCTAGTGCTGGACGTGGATAGCATCGCGGAGATCCAGTTTCTCCAGCGCTGTCCAAAACCCATGTGTTGTAGAACCTCCAGGAGGAAAGCCCAAGCTACGGAATCAAAGGCTTTTGCAATGTCGATCTTGAGAAGGACGCACGGCAAACGCCGCCTGTGAATGGCCTTGCAAGCTAACTCGTTTTAGGCCAGAAAGGCAATAGGCCAAATGGACATGGAATCATTGCACCCGGCCTGTAAAAAGGCAGGTACTCGTTTTAGGTTTCGGATAAATCACTTTTTTTTAAAAAAATAACAGAGTTTGTTGAAAAATTATCAATATTTATGACTTCGATTAGGTTGCTATGAATGTATAGTTACAATTAATGTAATAATACCTATTTGATATCACAAATGTCAATAATTCTTTTATAGATTCTATTAATTTCTCAGGATAGAGGGAGTACTTACCTCTCGATTATTTTGGTCTTTTGTTGACGTGAAACAAAGGGAAAAAGTGTAGACAAAATCTCTGTGGGACCTGAGATGATCCATGCATGGCCCCAACATTTTCTTCAGGTAGGAGACGCATTCTTCTAACGAATTTGCCAGACATTTCTGAATCCATCACGCACTATGATTGCAAAATAACTGGTCTTTTCAGCATCACGTTTTTCAAGATTTTGGCTAGCCGCAGAAGGCAACTCCAAGAGACAAGATTTTCTGCTGACCACAAGAATGAAACATCTTGTTTTTATCAGATTGTAGCATACGTCATCCACAGTTTCATACAGAATTCGCAATCACGGTTAGCCAGCTCTAACAAACACATCTTAGGCACGGTCAAGAAAAAAAAAACACAATGAAGCATAATAATGCGCACATTTTTCTTAAGAAGTCCATAAAGAAGCGAAGATAATGGGTGCCTATATTGTATATATGTTTTCACAAGAGCAGCATATTTATATACTTCAAGTCTTAGAAGTGATCCACATGTCCATCGTAAAAAGACATGGTTTCCCCCTTGTTTTTTTAAGGACCTCATGATTTTTCCTTTTTTGACATAAATAATAAAGCATTTTGAAAGATCTCAAATGTAATTTGATAGCAAAATAAAATCCAGTGAAACTTATATATATTTCAATTCTGATTGGCTGGCAAGTTTTCCTAGAATTTAACAACACAGTTTGGAGAAATCCGAGTTTAGTTATACTCATCTTGCCAATTCATTTCGCTCCTTGCTGGGCCCTCCTCAATTGCGGCCCTACATACAGGTTGATGACGGGCCGAGAGTGCCAAGTCGTGCGTGAGCTGACTGTGTCCGTGCGTGGGCTCTCTGGCACGTACTTCGTACTCGTACAGTCGTACAGGATGTGTGGCCTGGTATCAAATCCTGGTGCTCGCACCTTTTCTGAAATTTTTTCAGGATTTATTGGCGTTATGTTTTAAGTGGTAAGCGACGCTCCCGTCGACAACGAGGCGCCAATGGTGACTTCGGGAATTTTCAGATCTGCCGACTCAGTTCTTCGAAGGTGCTCACAGGGGTAGGGTTTACGTGCGTGTATTCATAGGGATGAGTGTGCATGCATGTTGTGAGCGTCCGTGTTGTACTGTAATTCTAAAAAAAAAAAGCACTATTTTGCACAGGGATTAATCACGAACGCTGTTTAGGACCACCGCTTCCGCTTGGTATGTGCGTGTGTGTTCAAGAATGCAGTCGGCTGAAAGGAACGTGGAACGCCCGTGTTGCCCGCCCAAGAAAGCAGCAGCAGCCGGCGGTCCAGCCATGCTACAGCGCAAGTTTTCCTCAATGTAGAGCATTAGTAATCAGTAAATAAATTCTTCCACTATCATATTTATGGATCTGTGTATGAGCAGAATCTAAAATCTATAAATATTCGTATTATCAAACTGCAATGTATCTCCATGGTGGCGAGGCACACAACACGGTCGATGTGAGGCTTGACCGCAAGTGAGCTCAGCCCACAGCCCACAACCCACAGCCCACAACCTGGTCCTAGTTTTTGTCGTCCTATTAATCTATAACTCCTATAATCCTAACCCACACTAAGCTATTTCTCAGCCTTTTGATTGGTTGAAAGCTCAGGTATGACATCATCATTATTGTTCTGGCTGTTTGTCCCCACATGTTACTTGGCCGACAGCCGAAGCGTCCAGCCATGCGAAGAGATGTTGAATGACTTTCGTGAAAACGGATGCAGGGAGGCTATCCGTTTCCTCTTCCTTCACCATCAAATTTTAATGGGAGGTGACCCACCAACAGGAAACTGCATCACCGGTTCTCAAAACGCCCATCGCTCTGGATTCCCTTCCATCTACATGTCTTCTCCCGATTCCACAAACTATATAAGGAGGCTTCTCCAATGGCACAAGACGGATCAGGATAGAGTCGATTCATCGCAAATATACAAAGGGAGCTTTTCTACCTACCAAGAAGATTCGAGCTTGAGCCACAGATATGCTCGACGAGGTAGCCCGTCGTCGCCGCTGCTGCGAGCCCGTCATCGTTGTCCCCGCAAGCCCATCATCGCCACCTGGAGCCCGTCGCCGCTGCCACCATGCTGTGAGCCGTAGATCTGCATCGGCGGTGTAGTTGCTGGCTCGCAGGACGACAGGAGGAGAAGCACGGTGGCAGCTAGCAGGCTTGGGGGGGGGGGGAGCGGAGCCTGCCACTTAGGAAAGGAGGAGCTGCGCGGCGGGTCTGGTACAGTGTCCAGCTGAATGGTGAAGTCGATTGTATGTTTCGTTCTGCCTGCCTGCGTGTGTCATTCTCTCTCTTCAATAATCCACTGCGGATCCTCTAATACACAAACAATATGGTACAGTGTTTGCAGAAAAAAATGTGCAGTGTTCCAATAAAGCATACAAATAACCAAGCGTGCTTCATCTCCTTTGATACCCTCTCCTTTTTCCTTTAGCATGATTGCAGTTGCCACTTTGAAATTAGCTCTACACCAGTCTAGAAGAATCGTCGACAAATTTTTTTATAAAACTCCCGCAGCAACGCGCGGAGTATCATCTAGTAAGTTTCATGGTCAAACCCAACACTGGCGATTGTTCGACTGCAACATGTATCTGAGAGATAGCTTCTTTATATTTGAGGCATCTTTTAAATTTCAACAGAAAAAATATATAAATATGACAATTTCTTGAGATAAATTATACAATTCCTATGTATGTGCCTCTATAAGATATTTTCGTTGTAGTAAGCATAATGCTTACGAAAAAGATAGGCATGGAAGGATATCCGAAAGTGGATGATGTGTCTCTCATGATGTTGAACCGGCACCATAAACCAAGAAAACTTTTATGAATACCGTGGTACATTCAGATGGACGCACAATACCGATGACCAGTTTTAGTGACAATGAACCCCTGCAGTTCAACGGTTGCCATTCAAGTGTCTTTGTTTAGTACAAACCGTTGGCATTAATGCATTACTATTTGTATGATACTATACAAGAGACCTTAGGCCTTGTTTAGATTGGCTTCCAACTTCCAAGTTTTTACACTCTCTCTCCATCACATCAATTTGTATCCACATGTAAAGAGTATTAAATATAAATAAAAAAATAACTAATTATATAGTTGGGTTGTAAATCACGAGATGAATCTTTTGAGCCTAGTTGGGTCACGATTGGACAATATTTGCCACAAACAAACGAGGTGCTACAGGACTTTACAATCTCTCTCCTCTCATAAATTTGTTGCCGCATATAAAGAGTATTAAATATAAATAAAAAAAATAACTAATTATATAGTTTTGTTATAAATCACGAGACGAATCTTTTGAGCCTAATTGGGCCATGATTGGACAATATTTACCAAATAAAAACGAAGTGCTACATGAACCGTCCAAATAATTCCACACCTATCTAAACAAGGCCTTAGTCGGGAAGCAAATTTTGGCAACCATAGCTGCAGCATGCAGCTATTGACAGCTTATAGTTTGCACACCCTGCACTACTAAAGATTTGAGTTCCATTATATCGATGTCAAAGCAAGTCCTGCAGATGGCATCCAAATCCAAGCATTTTCATTTGCTTAGCACAACACAACACCATCGTCGTGGCCGATCTCCCGGAGAATCCTTAGAGCATCTCCAACAGCTCCCTAAATCAACTTGATATTCTTATAAACTTGGTAAAAACATAAAAAACTCTCTCCAACAACTTGGTAAATCAACTTGCTATTTATCCCAACTTCCTATTCACGGCCTCCGCGACGCGTAAATCTCCGCAGTTGCTATCCCCACGCCAGATCGCTCCCCTCCGCCCCGCGACTCTCCCCTCATGGTGTCTCTTCCGCGCAGGGGAGCCTCCCCGCCACCGCGCCCTGCTCCTCCCCGTCGCAGCGCCACCGGCACTCCGCCCCAGCGGCGTCCCCGTCCCCCACGAGGAGTTGGCGCCTCTCGAAGACTTCGGCCCCGTTGCTGGTCGAGGTCGTACAGGAGTGCGGCAGCCTTTGGCCACGGGCGGCGGCGGCAGCGGGCGGCGCCCGCTCCCGTCCCCGAGCGCCACCACCGCTGTCCGTGGCACGCGCGGGCGGCGGGCGGCCTGATCTGGTGGCGCTGCCTCGCTCGTCCGGCCGCGGGGGCTGCCGCGGGCGTGGTCGTCGTCGGCGGCTCCGGCGGTCTTTGCGTCGCCGTCGGGGCGGCGGGCTCCGGTGCGCGACGCCGACGCTGGTGCTGCTGCCTCGGTATCTCGTCCTCACGGACTCATCTGCACGCGACCGGGCGGAGCCACCCTCGGCCGCGCTCTGCTCCCACGCCCAATGAGCCCGCCCCCGTCCGTTCCCTACGTGAGATAGAAGATGGAGGGCATTTGCCCAAATTTATTACACTTTGAGGACTGATATGTAAAACAGCCAAGACACATAAATTTACAGATAGGTTCTTCGTTAATTTTATGAAAGTCCAGGGTCGGGCTTTGTTTTTCTTTTTCACTGGTTGGCAAGTTAAAAATAGGGAGTTGTTGGAAATGGCATATTATTTCACTTGCTATATCTTTTAGCAACTTGCTAAATCACACAATTTGACAAGTCAATTATTCTAAGTTGTTGGAGATGCTCTTAGTCAAGAAGTAGCGTTTCTGTTATTTTTTTTTTCCAATCAGAAGATGCACACATGACAGTGAATTTTCTCTATTACGGAGTACTTCGCTGGTATTAATAATAGTGAGTACCAAGACTGACCAGTCTTCTCCGATTATTCTTTCTCTAGCTTTGGTAAGATGTCACATGAACGCTTCGAGTGTTAGGTGAATAAATCGGCATTCTACCAGTGATGAACATGGTACTCTGATCGATTTGAAATCTGCACACAACATTTTTTTCGACTGAAAAGACTGTGGGGGAGATCGCCACAGTACCGTAAAAAAATTATAATGGACACAGCATTGGTATGGTGTAGTTTCAAATCTTGTTGCCTGGTTTGGATCCAACGTGTATGATAGATATCATGAAGATGAATGCAGGCGCTCGCGGTTGCTTCTCTCCTATGTTAATGCATTAAGCAGGTATCAGCTGAAGAGGTTCCCAAGTGATGACAACAAATCAAACTAGATGAATTGAAGCCCAACCACATCAGCATTAAGGACCTCCCAATTCGGCCCCAGAAGAACATCAAGTTCAGAAAGCAGGACATTGATCAATCAGACAGGGACTTGTCTCTCATTGTCTGGCATCAGTTACTCTTAACTATACACTGATGAGTGATGTGTAACTGTTTATGACGACAGATAAAGTCTCATCTATATCAGCGTGTGCTACGTGCTTAAACTTGCTAAGCACTAACTGCTTCATATATTTTGACGCAAAAAAAAAAAATGAAATTGTCTGCATTGAACTGTTCTTTTTATTGCGAGAAAATCTATTTTTTGGCACTTAAATGAACTTCAAAAATAGGTACGTTGAATTGAATGCCAGATGGCTTTCCACGCAACAAAGAGAAAAGAGGATGATGGGGACTCGCGAGTACTCTCTCGGTCTCGGATATGCATGATTTCGTATGTTGTTATTCGTCCTATTCGCTTGTCTTATAAGCTAGGATTATCAGCCGCTCGAACAGTATTTTTCTCTCACACCAAACCAGCAGGCTTGTTTTATCAGCCGCCTTATGTCACCAGCCGAACACGCCGATTAGTTGTTAGAAATGAAATGATTGTGGAAAGATACATCTATCTATCGGACAAGTGTTGCTTGCTTAAATGGTAGCATTGATTCCCAATTATACGTACCGTACGTACGTACCTTCCTCCAACGGGATCAATCGAACCACACGGCTGAATAAGCAGTCAGTGGTTTTGTGGATGTTTGGAGACGCCGTAGTATAGTATTAAGCCCACCAGATACAATGTACACTACGGTCGAGACACCATAGTACTAAGCCCACCAAGTACAGTGTACATTACAGCACGATCGACTACGGCGTCTCCAAACATCCACAACTGGGAAGTTTTCTTCTGTGGAAGTTAAGTGGGGGATTCATGTTGGATATTTAAGCCTTGTTCTCTCATACCACTTATAGTATATACATACTCCCTCCTTTGAGGCATGATAAGCATATTTTCATTAGTAAAGATCAAAATTTAAAAAATGTGACCAATAATTGGTTAAATTATGTGCGAATTTAAACTTGCATGAATAATTTTTCATTGAAAATGTCAAATACTTTTTAGCAACTGAAAACATATTGTAGGGTTAAAGACCAAATTTTACTTGTATTATTTTTCCCCAGTTAAAATACGCTTGTCATTCATGTAGCAAGAAAATCATATTATAATTGTCAAAGATATCCAGCATGCACCGATAGTTTCAGGATGGGCTTTGGCTGTCATTTCAGCCCAATGAGGACAGCATAGCGCAAGGAAGATGAGAGCAAGATGCCAGTTAAATAGCATCCCGTCGGTTTATCTAGAGGATGACTCGATGTGCTATCTTGGTGGGCTAGGGCAGAACCATCGTGGAGGCCATCCCTCACGCACAAATCCCTCACGCACAAAGCACTGCAAGCACTGGACAGCCCATCGGCACTGTGGATCTACATTGTCCATGCAGCAAACAAGCAAAACGATTGAAAACAAGCGCAACGGCTCCACCCCACCCGGTTCGCATGCACGAAAGGAAGATTTGCCCAACAGCAACGTGCACATAGAAAGCAGCTGGCATCACTATATATAGCTGGTACAACTACAATAGTAGACCTCGATCGCTAGATACTTCTGTTCTCACGAGCTCACATTTCTCCCGTTGTCCCTGTCCAAATAAATATGAATCCCAGGCTGCATCACCAACCTTCCTATTCTGACCATCCGATCGATAAGGCATCATGAGCAATAGCTAGCTGCCTCCATTCCTAATTCCCTGTGCCCACCGTATAGCTAGTACTCACCCATCTACACTCCTCCTTCACCTTCATGCTTAGATTTTATAAGCACCACCTATATACTAGCTAACATGTTTTGATTCGCTGCATTATGATTTGCTACCTTTTTAAACATATGCCCAGCACACTAGATTTTGATTACTTATAGTTCATAAGCACCACCTGTACACTAGCAAACATGTTTCAATCTTCTGTATTTGTATGCTGCATTTTCCATCTATATGAACATATGCCAGCCCATTGGTTTTTGATTAATGGCGGCTGGCAACCAGCGACGACCATGGAAGAGGCGCAAAGCATTGTGCCCACTGGATAGCTCACCACCACTATGGATCCACGCTATCCATGCAGCAGACAAGCAAAACAGTTGAAAACAAGAACAACGCACCCTCCTTGTGGGTTCCACTCCATTCGGTTTGCAAGCACAAAAGAAACAATTGCCTTACAACACCATGCACGTGGCTGGAAAGTTGTTGACATCACTATAGCTAGTACCACTGCAATAGTAGACCTCTCTGGCTTGCCGCTTTTGTTTCTCAAGGGCTCACACTTCTCCCACTACCCCTGCCCAAATAAATCTGAATCTCAGCCTGCTTCACAAACCTTCCACTGCGGCCACCCGATCGACATGGCTGCATGAGCAACAGCTAGCTGCCCCCATTCCTGATTAGAAAAATCTACTACGCAACGAGTGGCGCTCCGTCGCAATCGCGTGACGCCAGCGCCCCATCGGAGACAAAGAAGACAACGACAACTAGGGTTTCGAGGTCAGTAAATCTCCTTCTTGGTGGCTCTATAAGGTTTTTTTTTAGGGGGGGACACGACTGTGGTGGTGGGTTGAGGACGAGTGGCTAGTGATGCGGCGTCGCGACAGATCCATGGCGGGGCGTGGGGGGGGGGTGGGGGGGTGAGGGAGGGAGGGGAAGAAGGAGGGCCATGGATCTAAAGGGGTGGAGATCAGGCAAGACCCTATCGTGTCACGGCGGGGGGGGGGGGCGAGGGACGAGGATGACGCTAGCATGGTTCCTTGCCTTTAGGGGGGAGCGTTTTCGATGGACGCCGGTGGGTGGTACGCTGCACGGCCGGTGCCCGGGGCGGCGAGTGAGGAGGTAGGGGACAATTCGAGCAACGGGGATTGTGATGAGGGTTTCACAACAGACTAGGGTTAGTGAATTCTCAGATATCATTTTTGATTTAGACAGCCTCCACATAGTGCATGATTTATAAGTTTTAGATGAAGCTTTCAGTACTGAGGAGATTGATATGGTGATCAAATCCATTCCTAATGCTCCTGGACCTAATGGCTTCAATGAGGACATTGATATGCTGATCAAATCCATTCTTATTGATCATGCTCCTAGACCTAATGGCTTCAATGAGGAGATTGATATGGTGATCATATCCATTCCTAATGATCATGCTCGTCGATCTAATGGATTCAATGGTCTGTTTATTAAAAAGTGTTGGCATATCATTAAAGTTAACTTCTTGAGACTCTTCTCTGGTTTCAACATTGGCAGCCTGAACATAAGTGCTATCAATAACTCTGATATTTGCCCTCATCCCCAAAAAGAACAATCCAGCAACTGTGGATGATTACAAACCCATTTTCATGCTCACTATTCCTTTCAGGCCATTACTAAGCTTCTTTCTTTCAGGCTTCAGTTAGTGCTACCCTCCTGGATACATGACAATCAATATGGCTTTATTAGAGGAAGAACAATCCACGACTGTCATGCTTGGGCTTACCAATTTCTACACATTTGTCACCCCTGACCTCTGGTCATGAAAAGCGCTATCTGGACCTCTTTGAGTTGAGACCGGATTCATGGAGTCGGGTGTCCGGTCAGTGATCAGACTCGCGTTCGGTCCAAGCAGCTCTTCACCCTTGTGGGACTAGTCATTGCGCGGCAACGAGCGATTTCAATGGCTAGTCCACATGGCTGTTAATGGCGACCGAACGCCGGACTGGACGCGTCTAGTCACCCCATGGCGTGTGTCCAGTTGGCTCCTGTGCAGTGGTAACAGCTAGTTGAGGGGTTGCCCCTCTATATAAGTGTGGTGGCCGTCTCTAGCTCACTCTCTTGGACATTTTCATTGGTGATACATTTTTGTGAGCTAAAGCAAACTTATCCCACTCATCTCTTGCTTGATATATTTTCATAAGGACAGTCCCAATGGGAAATTAATTGTAGTTTCTATCTCTAATAAATACACTGCCACCTAAGCAAAATGCTGACATGGCAATCTAATAAATGAAGAAAGAGAGGAGAAATAGAAGAAACCGTTTCCTGTGAGAGAAACGACGTCCTCCCTCAAACCGAGGCACGTAGAAACGGCGATTTCACCACTGTGAAGAAACCGGTCGTTTCTATGGTGGGCCCGTGATGGCTCGCCGGCCGTGGCATGTGCTCGCCTGCGCTGCTGCTGCACGCTCGGTCTACTGACCACGCGCAATCGCCCTCGCCCGGCCGCCCGCGAGCTCACCTGCGCCGTCCGCTGGCCGCGCTTGCTGGCCGCCATGCTCGATCGCGCCCGTCGGCGCTCGTGTGCCTGCCGTCGCGCGTTGCTTGCTGCTATTGTCGCGCCACCGAGGTCGCCGTGGTAGCTCGTCGGAGCTGCTGCGCGTTCTTCGTTCTTCCGCGCCGCCCACTAGCGCCGCGCGGTCGCGTGCGGATTCGCCCAGCGTGGCCGTGTGCCGGAGTCGCCGTGTGCTCGAGTGCGGAGCCGCCACGCTCGCTCGTTTGCCCCACCAAGCGCCGTATGGCGGAGCCATCGCGTTCGCATGCCGGAGCTGCCCTCGTGTGCGGAACACACCACGGCCTCGCATGCTTTTTGGTCACGAGGAGAGAGACAGGATCCGAATGGTGGAAGAGATAAAGGAAAGAGGAAGATAGCATTTACTGCTTCAAGAAATCTGCATTGCGTATAGTAGTTTCTAGGTGTGATAATTTGCTGACGTGGCCATCATAGAAATCGTGCATAGTTTCTATCATTGGGACTGCCCTAATAAAATTAATGGGAAAGCTGCTGGCATCACTATATATAGCCAGTACAACTATAATAGTAGACCTTTGTTGCTAGCCGCTTCGATTCTACGAGCTCACACTTCTCCTGTTACCCCTACCCAAATAAATCTGAATCCTAGGCCGCATCATCAATCTTTCCATTTTGACCATCCGATCGATAAGGCGGTGTGAGGTATAGCTGGCTGCCTCCATTCCTATTCCCTACCCCGACCGTGTAGCTAGTACTCACCCATCCACTGCTCTTTCACCTTATAAGCACCATCTATATACTAGCTAACATGTTTTGATACGCTGCATTATTTGCTACCTTTTTCATCAATGAACCTATGCCAACACACTAGATTTTGATTACTTGTAGTTCATAAGCACCACGTGCTAACATGTTTTGATCTTCTGCAATTGTTTGCTGCCTTTTCCATCTACATGAACATATTCCAGCCCATTGGTTTCCAAATAATGCGGCTAGTAACCAGCGATGACCATGGAAGAGATGCAATGGAACCCACAAAGAGGATGTGCCTTGTGCTTGTTTTCAACCATTTTGCTTATCTGCTGCGTGGACAACCTGGATCGATAGTATCGGTGAGCTATTCGGTGCCTTTGCAGCACTGTGCCCACCGAATAGCTCACCGATACTATCGATCCAGGTTGTCCACGCAGCAGATAAGCAAAATGGTTGAAAACAAGCACAAGGCACATCCTCTTTGTGGGTTCCACCCCACCCTGTTTGCAAGCACAAAGGGAACACTTATGCAGCACCATGCACATGGAACTGGAAAAAGCTCTTGACGTCACTACAGCTACTACAACCGCAATAGTAGACCTCTCTTGCTTGCCGCTTTTGTTTCTCAAGGGTTCACACATCTCCCACTTCCCCTACCCAAATAAATATAAATCTCAGGCCATATCACCAACCTTCCATTCCGGCCATCCCATCGGCATGGCAGCATGAGTGACAGCTAGCTGTCCACATTCTTGACCGGAAAAATCTATTAGGCGATGGATCACGCTCTTTCGCGACCGTGACGCCAACGCCCGACGGTACACCTACGCACCAGAGACGAAGAAGACAACGACCGCTAGGGTTTCAAGGTTGGTAATTTTCCTCCCCGTTCACTCTGTAAGGAGGTTTTGGGGGCAGCTGCTGCGACCTGACAGTGGCGAGGGTTGAGGGATGGCGACCGAGGCGGTAGGGGACAATCCGATGGGTGGGGCTGGCGACAGGGGCATCGCCGCATATCCATGACGGCTGGGTTGAGGGGGGCGTTGGCACGGTAGGGTCTCACTAGAGCTCCGCGGTGGGGGCTGGGACATGGACAAGGATGACGCCAGGAAAAGCTTCCCTTTCTTTAGGGGAGGTCGGGTCGATGGACGTCGGCGGGCGGTGTGTGGTGTGGCTGTTGCTGGGGCGGCGAGCGAGGTGGCAGGGGGACAATTCGATGGGCGGGGGCTGGTGATAGGGGTGTCACGGAGGATCCATGGCGGGGGGGGGGAGGGAAAGAAGGAGGGTCGTGGGCAAGGCGAGACCCTATGTGCCGCAGGTGGTCCAGGGACCGGGGCGAGGACAATGTCGGCATATTTCCCTCCTTTGGGGAGGGCAAGGTCGATGGATGCGGGCGGGCAGTGTGTGGTGGGGTAGGTGCTGGGGGCGGTGGGCGAGAAAGGCTGGGTGGGGCAGGAAGTGCACGACGAAGGTGAGGAAGACGACGCAAAGCCGTGTCGCACGCGTTCTCGCTGTCCATTCCTGATTTTCTAGGCCTGCCGTACAGCTAGCTAGTACTCTACTCATCGGTGCCACCTCCATCTCCACAGGTTCGTTGAAGGAAATATGGCCTCAGGCTATTCGCACTCATCATCCTCTATTTTCATACTCCATATATCCTAGTCATCAAGATTCTTTCCTTTTTCTGATCTTTCTTCCGCACCCATCCATCCTTTATATCATCCTCTATCCACTATGGGGCCCACTTGTTACTTCATCTAAATATATCCGTGTGAGATCTAGTTTTGAAGGATTAATTGCAACGAATTTAATGGTGCAATCGGAATTTAATTTGGTTTTTTATTTTGTGAGTTATAGCATTATTTAGCAAAAAAATGTATGGGACCCACTGCATGCTGAACTCTCTCTCCAGTCTCCAAGACTCGCGCAGCAGCCTGCCATCGTCTAGCCGTGGTCCCCACGCTCCATTGCGTCCGTCCGGGAAGGCACTATATTTGAGGGATGGCATGCGCGTAGCGTACACTTTTTCGGACCTAGTGCAGACGTTTTACTCCTGTAAAAGCTGACATGGAGGTGTCCCGGATGGGGTACCGTACTCCGGTGCGGTCAGTCTCAGGCTCCAGATCCCTTGGCTGCGGATCCTCCGAAGGCAGGTGCCAGGACTGTGCCGAAGCTCTATCGACAGACAACTCCCTCATCGCCGCCCAGCTCAACAACCCCAAGTTCATGACTATTCCGGCCTCGGAAATCATCACCCACCTGAATCGCGACAGCCGCACACGGTCGACTTCGCTGACGCCGTGCTCGTGTTGGCATCACGCGAGTGCAGGCTCGCCGAGGGTGAGGAGCGCTTGGGCAAGCTGCGGGACGAGGAGATGGGGCTGCGGGCCCAGATCCGCATGCTGCAGCTCAGGCTCGCCGACATCGAGGCACGCGCACGCCACGGCTCCGGCATCAGTGGGCACGACCTCACGCAGCAGGCTGGTCGTGGTCGTGGTCATCGTCGTGAGCCTGTGCCTCAAGTGGGCTTCGACACCGGCGTCCAGACCATGTTCGCTGAGGGGGAGGTCGTCGTCTTGTCGACGCCGTGGTGCCTAGGATGAGGCATAGTGCGAGGGCACACCTGCACTCATAGGTTCCGCGCTGCAGGCCAAGCTGCAGATTACTGATGATGGAAGGGCAGCAGAGCAAGTCACCACAAACGTAGTTGTTAGCATCAAAGTCAAGAAGGAGGAGGCACATAGAGAAGAAGTGGACCACGGGTTTTAGATGTCCTCAGAGCAAGGTACCAAATCTCCTCTCCGGCTATTATTTGTACTTTTTTTTTCGCGAACTGCCTCGGCACGTATTTCATTAAGAGGGAGTAGACAAGCCCGGGAAACACAACAACAAGTACCGGCAAAAAGGAAAAAAAGACACAAGAACGAAGATTAGCTAAGCCGTGACAGCGACGGAGACACTAAGTAGCTAGAGATCCATTGGGCAGCAGCGACAGTAAATGGCGGAATCCCGCCTGGATCCACGAGGAGGCCTCGGTAGCCACCAACAGGGCAATTTCGGTCGGCGTCGAGGCGATGCCATTGAAGGTGCGCACATTACGCTCTTTCCAGATGATCCAGCAGGTCAGCATGACGAGGGAGTCGAAGCCCCTCCTGCAGTCCCTGGGGACGCGCCGCCGGGCCGCGGTCCACCAAGTGAAGACATCGTCGCCTTGCTGGGGGGTAAGGTCCGCGAGCCCAATATGTCCCAACACCCTGTTCCAAACTTCTCTGCTAATGACACACCCAAGCAGGATGTGATCCATCGACTCCGCTGCTTGCAGGCACATGACACAGCTATCGTCGTCCTGAAGCCCATGTCTCCACGCGTTCAATTTTGTTGCCCTTATTAGAGAATAACCCTTACTGCTGAATGTCCATAACTGGAGTATTTATTTATTTTGTTACACTGCGTCAGAGTCACAGCAGGGTTCAAGGTTCCAAAAAAAAGAGGAGCCACAGGGAGAAGAAGAGCCTGCAAGAGCCACCAAGAAGCCTTGCATCGGGCAGAAGGGGGACGTCCTATTACAAATGCATGGGCAGATGGGCTTTCACCGAGGTACTCAAGGAGAAACAGGAGCTTGTCAAAAACAAGGAGGTGGATGAGGAGAGCCTTGCCAAGGAAGCTGCTGCCGCTGCAGCCACGCTGCTGTTCCGCAGGTGCTGGGGGAATGCACGTATATGCCCGCAAATGATGGAATTCCAATGTCCCCGGCTGTGGAGGAGGATTCTGATGACGGTTCACAAATCACAAATCACAAACATAACTGAATGATTCTTAGGAGCTGTTTGGTTCAGCCTTTTTAACCCGTCATCACTTCGCACTGTGAACTAATGACTGTTCCTTCGTGTTTGGTTTCCCTAATCCGTAATCGTTCACGCCGTGAACGGTTACCGGCCTATACAATCTCGATCCCGCTCTCAACCCGGAGTTGTCCAATTCCGCTCCCCTCCTCTTCTCGGCTCTGCGACTTTCCGCACGAGTCGCAGACTCGCTAGCGCTCGTGACGTTCCTGAAACAAACCAAACAAATTGTGCCATCTGTTCCCTGTAATAAATCCGCACTGGTAGCTGATTACATTCCCGTTAACATTGCTAGTGCCGAACCAAACAACACCTTAGTTTACTAAAACTCACTTGGCAAATTTATAGTTTTGCCAAGTCTCAAAACCATTGCTATTTAGGCTTGGCAAAAGAACTTGGCATCCTAGGACTTTTGCCAAAATCACAAAAATTGAGCCTCCAACAAGTTGGCAAAACTAGTTGGCAAATTGGGATACACGTGATGCCAAGCGATGGAGGACTTGACATATTTGGCAAGTGAAGGGGAAATTTTGCCAAGCTCATAAAATATCAAGTAGTTTTGTCAACTTGTTGGAGGCTATTTTTTGTGGTTTTGGCAAAAATTTTAGGATGCCAAGTGCTTTTTAGCAAACTGTTGGAGTTGCTGGTATGATGCATTATATATTATTTTTCCTATTATTATTTCAAAGCAAGGACTTATTAGCTGGTGTGCAAGCATTTGCATTAGCACCATTTTCTTTCTCCTATGTTAGGATGATTATTACTTAATGTTTTTAATTTTATGAAAATTGAATACATATCTGAAAAATAGAGGAAGGACTTAGTTCAACATATATATTTTATTTTATTTTCTGGAAATAAATATATGTTAATGTATATATTTTTGCAAAATCTGAGGCAAGAGGCCGGTCCAACATCGTTAGAGTTAATGCAGTATGGCATTGCCTACATACCCCACAAGGCTATCAAATCACAGGCTCTGGAACACCTACTCAACTCATGTTTTTAAGACTTCAATTGAAATTA
This sequence comes from Chrysopogon serrulatus, assembly GCA_015844335.1. Taxonomy (NCBI): domain Eukaryota; kingdom Viridiplantae; phylum Streptophyta; class Magnoliopsida; order Poales; family Poaceae; genus Chrysopogon; species Chrysopogon serrulatus. Next base: position 11,420 of record JADLZL010000833.1, on the reverse strand, counting down.
TGAACTTCCAATTTAAAAAATCTGGAACTCTATTGATGTCCCAAAGGAGGTCGGAGGGCGTAGATTGGTGGGAGGCAGGGTGCGTAGATCACATCGTACTCAAAGGAGGTTGGTCAGTTGGAGGGCAAGGGACGGGAGCCTTATGACATAATCTCTATTTCCTTTTATTCTAATCCTTATCTATTCCTATTCCTAATTCTTCTCTGGTGTCTGGTCTGGACTCCTGCATTGGGGAGGAGGTGGATAGCTCTAGGGGAGCTGTCACCCCCACTCCGATCCTATGCATGCGGCTGGGTTTGGAAACGCAAGGTTCAAGCATCGGTGCATACATTGTAGAGAATGATGCTGAGTTAAAAAGAGCAGGCACCGAGTCACGTAGCTGCCTTGATGCCGAACAAATAAAAATATTCACAGTTGTTTGTAGTAGAGAACGTACTGACATAATGGTCCCGCATGTATTTTTGGCACCGATACTTGTTTTGACACACACTGTGTACAGCTTCATTGCTCTCAGCATCGGAGGACGTGGCGTACGGTTATTTTTACATTGTGGACAGTCTGAGGGCCAAGAATTGATGCATGACAGTCTTATATTTTAAATCTTGCAATGTTTAATATGTTCTCTTTAAATTAAATTAAGTATTTAAGTATCTTGTGTTTGTAACTACTCCATCCATCCTGGCATGGAATACACAAAATATAAAGCATTCTATATGGTGCCATGCTTAAATTTAGCAAGGTTTGTTAAAATGAAGTAATAATTTGAGAAGCACGTACTCAGTTGGGTTTAATCCATGGGCACATGAGTATTCCATTAAGGTTTCTTAAATTTGAATGTATTATATTACAGGACAGATGGAATATATACTAAACACGATGTTGAATATATCTATAAATGTTTCTTGCTATTGTAAATGTTTCTGCATATTATACATGATTATCTGTACGCTAGACTAATCATGAATGTTTGTTTTTATTCACTTCAATTTTGAGCAGGTCAGCTGGCAGGCAACTTGTTTGGAATTTGGATATCAATGTTTGGAATTTGGATATCAATTATCTGGACCATTTTGAAAAGGAGTACTTAGCAACATGGGAAACTTCATGCCACCAGCTGTTGTCCAAAAGTTGAAGGAATGATTTAAGATATACCATGCTTCCCCTTACATGCCAGCAACAAAAATAAAAGAAAACCTCCCAGTCAAATCTAATTAGGCATCTGCAAGATTGATTAGTCTAGGTCCTCTAGGAACCATGGGATTTTATTTTCAATAATGGTGAACTCTCTTTAATTTACTCTATGCATTTGTATTTGCTGTACTCTTTTCCATGTTTGTCCTATTAATGATGGTGATAATGTTGCATATTATACTTTGACATGCATCACACGGGTTTTACTTTAAGTGATGGAAAAAGACATATTAATGTAGAATGTTAAAATGTTACCACCAAATTGAAGTAATAATGAAGTAGATATCAACAAATTTTCAAGCTAATTATTTGATCCAAATTACTAGGGTGCAATGAGTTCCAAAATGGCTGAATTTTTAGCGATATATTCCCAGAGAGGATATGATATATAGTAATTGAATAAATGCCTATTATTGTCACGACCTGATGGTCATTCGAAATTTAAGCTCTTTTAGAAAAACCTCTTTGGAAACCTTAATCCTTATCCATTTCCCCTTGGTGGCTGAAATGCTGTCATCGCCCGAGAACTCTCTAGACTATGAGACTCGACTTAAACATATTGTAAGACCTTTTTTCTATTTTTTGTCACCGCAATGATCATGCTTGTTAGCAAGATGAATATCACCTAATAACCCCAACATCGGCGATCAATCTCCTGTAAGTTATTGGAAAACCATACAGAAACCTTTAGTCAATCCTAGTCATCTCAAGTGAACTAAATAAGTTAATATGGACAAAGATCTTGGAAACCTCCAGAAGACACTCTCCAAGCTAAAGTGGTGTTTCTCAACTTTTACAAAAGTGACCACTTTCCGATCCAAGTTCTTCACCTTAATCTAGAAAAATTCAGATACTTGGTGTTTTCTTGGACTATTCTGAAATACCCTGGAATGTTCTAAAACCTGTCAAACCTTTTTTTTATTGACTAGCCAACATGGTGGAGTCAATAAGGTTATGCTGGACCATCCACTCCTATCGGACCATCTGCAAGAAAATCCAGGAAGCATAATTGTAAATTAATGAGCTATCCCCGATTTCCTCCCATTGGCCCACCTGCCAACTCAGGGGCAGATATGGGCCTAGGGCTACTATGGTCGTGACCCTAGGCATGGCCCAAAATCCCCACATACCCCAAGGCCCAATTTATATGGCTCTAGGATTATGGTCTGCAGTCCAGTTTATATGGCCCTAGGATTATGGTCTGCCAGAGCCCAGCAAGGTAGCATGTGTAGAAAATGGAATAAAGAATAACTCCTTCCCACTTATATTTCCCCCTCTCTAGAATAAAGAAGAAAATGGAATAGAAGGAGAAAAAGTGCAAAAAACTAGAAGAAGAAATGAAAAAAGAAGCTTAAGGCCCATGATCCTACCTGGTTGAAGCACCAATAATCTATATCTATATCTATATCTATATCTGTTTATCTATCTATCTGTCTATTTTCTATATCTATATCTATATCTCCGTCACATAATATTCTAAGGTACAGAATTTGTCCCAAAATAAAAAATTCTATTCAAATATGGAAAACTATCTTATTGTGGAAGTTAATCATTGGCGTATGCAAATGAGAACCGCCAATCTAAGAGATATCATCTGGGAAAGAAAAGGAGATGAGGGTACATGCATCTTTTAGCCAAGTCCTTAATCTATCCAAAATTTTTAGGAAACATGTTAATTATGGGACTGAGGGAGCATTATCTATGTCTATATAGCCTAATAAAGCTAATCCTCACTGGATGTTCTATTTTTTCATGTAAGGTACCCACATCATTCCTCACGAAGAGTCCCACTAATTTGCAAATCTTCATACAAGCCTTTCATGCCATCCCTTATTGATTATAAAAAAATTGTCCACATCATCTCTATTATGTCAATACCTTAATCTTTAGTCTATCAAAATAAAATGATTTACATATGCTTTTCTTCCATTGGCTTATTACCCATTTTTTCAGATCTGAAGCAATAAAATAACATGCAAACCAAATTCATATATACACAAACACATACTCCCACCATCCCCAAATAAATAAATTCTTATAATCCATGAAAGTCAAACTATCTTAAGTTTGACAAACTTAGAAAAAGCAATAATATCTTTGACATAAAATGTGCACATTATGAAAATATATTTTATGGTGTCTAATGACACTAATTTTGTCATAAATCTTGACAGGTTTTCTCTAGAAATTTTTTGGTCAAAGTTTTTAAAAATTGACTTAAGATAATTCTAGAAATCTATTTATTCTTGGACAGAAGAAGGGATACCCATAATACAATATATTTTATTGCTGCTTTTCTTGATGACCTAAAACACAAGTGAGGTGCCTTTTTATTTTTTTGCTGTTTTCTAGATGGTCTGTTGTTCTTTCTTATGTTTGCAGTTCAAAATTTAGGTATTATTATAACTATTTTATGGTAATTTGGATATAAAAGGATGAATTATCCTGAGCAAAGAAATGACCTAGATATTATTACCGTAATTTGTATATAGAAGAATGAATTATCTTACGCAAAGAAATGACCTTTTCATCTGTCTCAAGGATAAGAGCTACAGTGAAATAGATGAGCCTAGATAACACTTTGGTCTTTGACCAAGTTTTCAAATTTTCTTGAGAACATTTAGCTATTATTTAATTATAGAATATGTAAAATGATCAAGGAAATAAATTTAAAATGTACAAACATTTGAAAGTTTCATTCACATTTGTGTACTACTGAGATGAATTATTTAATTATATGTATTGCAATGGAGTTTATGGATCTTTTTTTATGGTAAATGTAGTTCAAATTTGAAGATATTCAATAAACTTAGGTGGTGGTGATATAAAAATTTTGGAATGTCGGTTGTTAGTTTAATTTGAAGAAAAAAATCAAAGGGATAAATGATTACGCGCCTATGGGGAGGCTACAAGCCGAGTAGCTCCAACAAGAAGGTGCATACTAGCGACCCAAAGGTGGACAAAATCTAGGAAGTCCTAATTGATACAAAACACAATTTCAATAATGCTTATGTATTGTTGTGGTTGCATCGTTTTTCCAGATTTTTGCTTGTAGGCTTGCAATGGCTCGGAGACCAGTACAAAAAAAATACAACACTATATATTACAGATAACAAGAGACATGTGTCCTAGTGCTTTGTAAGCTTAAGATGTGAGTTGAGAGGTTACATGTTCAATTCTTCGTCCTTGTACCAAGGGCTTTTGCCATCTTTTTATTTTTTTCCTAACACCTAAAATCATTTGAATATTTTAATGGAAACATTATATACCAAAAATTTAGAATTTCAAAATCTAAAATTCCAAACAACTTTGAATAATGTTCAAATGGTTATACCAGAGTTCTAGTGGCCGACCAGATATACAAATTCGTCATTGATAAAAGTTCTGTAGTTGAAGTTGTTTCGAGTCTCAAATATTTATTTCAAATTATTTTGAGATTTATTTTTTAAGAAAAAACTCAAACTATTTCAGATGAAGAGACACATCTTATATGGAAGTTATAGTGGTTGATAAGGTTTAAACTTAATTTATAATTATTTTTTCATTTTAGTTTATTTAGTAGCCAAAATATTCAGTGCAAGATTACAAAATGTTAATACAAAATGATAGCATCCTACAAATACTCACAAATGAGCGTGTGTGTAGTGCTACAGAGGTATTATATGTGAATAGTATCTTGTGGGTTTGAACCTAGAGAAGCACTTGCTTCTTTTGGTTTTCTTATCGTGCACCGGCATCTGGAAATGGCTGATTAACACGCTTCTCCCGGATCAGCGGGACCGCTTCATTTGGAAATGGTCGCCATCGGGTACCTACTCGGCGGCCTCTACCTACCGTGCCTTCCATGCTGGTTCCACCATGCTGCTTGGTGCCAAAGAGCTCTGGCGTGCCAAAGCCCCTCCCAAAGTTAAGCTACTCTTTTGGCTCTCGCTCCACCGGCGCCACTGGACTGCAGCGCGACGCAAGCGCCATGGATTGCAGGATGACGACGCCTGCGTCCTATGTGATCAAGCACCGGTGACTAAGCCACACTTGTTCCTAAACTGTGTCTTCGCCAGGGAGGTCTGGATGCGTGTTCTTCAGCCTCTCAGGCTTGAGGACCTTGCCCCGTCGCAGCAGGCGACTGACCTTGCTGATTGGTGGCTCCAAACGCGTCGTCGTGTTGCTGATGACTCCCGAGCCCTGTTTGACTCCCTCCTCCTTCTGGTGGCGTGGTGCCTCTGGAAAGAGAGGAACGCCAGAACCTTCGCAAGGACTTCATCAACGCCAACTGAGGTGGCCGCGCTGATCTTCCGCGAGGGCGCCGACTGGGCTTCAGCTGGCTACGTGCCTCTTGCTGTGTTAGACTCTCTCTGGTCGCGCAATTCAGTCGCTATGTAATTCTCCCGCTGTATCCAGTTGTGTAGGCCTGTGTGCTGGGGGAGTTTGAGGCCCCTCGCCTAGCTTTGCCCTCCGTGGTTGTTTGTGAACCTTGCTTCTCTTCTTAATGAAATACGGGCAATGGCCCGGTCGCGAAAAAAAACCATTTGCTAGAGGTAGACGTGCCTCCTGTCTTTCGAAATAGATTTTTGACTGCTCCGGCCACTAGTGTTGGGCACCCGATGTTTATATTTTCTTGGGCCTTGGCCACTAGTGTTGGGCACCCAATGTTTATATTTCCTAGTCCTTGCATACCCCAAGGCCCAAGAAATAGAAGTGTTGTAATACAGTACCATAGAACAAAACACACTTTTCTATAGCAACAAAATTAACTCGTGGTACATCTAATTTCATTTCACCTTCTTGAGATGTTTTCAATATCGTATCAAGAAGCATGTTTATACTATATATGATTATTGATATGTTTTTTCAATCAATTTAAAGCGTGTGTAACTTATGTTTTTCAAGACGACTTTAGTGTTGTATCAAAAGCACCTTTAATTAGTTGTGGAGCATTCTCTAATATCCTTTGTAATGTGTCTAGAAGCTATTGACGACTAAAAAGTGTGCCTAGCACCGTGTCAGTTTGAGATGGTTAAAATATTATCATAAAAAGTATTAGATGCCTTTTACCACAAAAAACGTGTCTAAGATCAAGGAGGACATAGTATCATCGTCTCAAAAGAAGGTGGCGATCAGCACCCTCCATTCCCATTCTTGGGTGAGATCAAGAAATCCCCTCTTCATTTTCTTCCAAATCAAACATCAACCCCTAATCCTTGACTTACTATGCATGAGTGGAAGATGAAGATGGCTAGCAACCGTTGACATCTCTTTGGCAGAAGTCCCATCTATTGCAATCAAAAGTGTAGAACGATTGCAATAAGTGGTCACTGTTGCCATGATTTGATTTTTGTCAGAGGCAATTTATTTGGCGTTGCAATACTTAGATGATATTGCAAATCTTTAGTTGATGGTTGGGATAACACTTACTTTTCACAACAATCGCCATACTCGGGGCCACGGAACAATTTGTGTGGCAAAAATCCCATGTATTGCAACAAAAAAATACAAATGGTTGCCACAAATCTTCACTAGTACACAAACCATTTCTCTTGACACTACCGTTTTATTTCTACTGGCGGTTTCTCTTTAGAACAGCCTATAGAAATTGGCCCCGCCATGGCGGTTTTTCTTAAGGAACCGCCAGGTAGAAATCGATTTCTGAAGCGGTTCCTTAAGAGAACCGCTTTGTAGAAATAATTTAAAATTAAATTTTTGAGTTTTTCAAACTTTCTCGGATGGAGAAACTCCTAAATAAAAGTTGTAGATCTCGAAAAGTTATGAAACTTTGTAGTTGACAACTTTTTCATTTGAAATCATCTTTTTTATGGAAAACTACGAATGAAATTTTTAAATTTGAAATTCAAATTTTGCAAATGACTTCGGATGGAGAAACACTCTAAATAAAAGTTGTAGATCTCAAAAAGTTATGAAACTTTGTGGTTGAACAATTTTTCATTTGAATTCATTTGGACCCTTAAATATTTAATTTTCCATCGGGTTTGTAGGAGGGATCGCGCGAGGCCAAGGTCGAGGGTTCAAATCCCACCGGCCGCGTAGCGCGCGATTTTACGCGAAAAAAATACGCGACTTGCGACTTCGATGGAGACGCAGGCGGGCGGGTGCCTCCCCGTTCAAAAAATATTTTTTTGCTGTTTCTAAAATATTTTTTACAATTTTTTTTCGTTTTTTTTCTGGGCAACGATTTCTACCGGGCGGTTCTCAAACAACCGCCCGGTAGAAATGACCGATTTCTACTGGCCTCCGGTACTGGCGGTTCCAAAAAACGCCAGTACAAATGCGTTTGGACATATGCTAGCACACTGGTTTCCGATTAATATGGTGGCTGGTAACCGGAGACCATGGCAGAGGCGCAAAGCACTACACGCTGGATAGCTCACCGGCACTATGGATACAGGCTGCTGTCCATGCAGCATACAAGCAAAACGGTTGAAAACAAGCACAGCGCATGCTCTCCTTCTTGTGGGCTCCACCCCCACCTAGTTCGCAAGAACAAAAGAAACACTTCCCTCTAACATGCACATGGAACTGAACAGCTGATGATGTCACTACAGCTGGTACAACCGCAATAGTAGACCTCTCTTGCTCGTCGTTTTCATTTCACATGCACTTCTCCCGCAGGTCCTGTCCAAATAAATCTGAACCCTGGCCGCATCACCAACCTTCCATTCTAGCCATCCAGTTGATACGGCGGCATGATCGATATTTAGCTAGCTGCCTCCATTCCTGATTGGAAAATCTACTACACAACGGGTCGCGCCCCACCAAAGACGACGAAGACGGCTCACCCCCCACACCGAAGACGAAGAACACAGCGGCGATTAGGGTTTCGAGATTAGTAAATCTCCACGTTGGCGGCTCTATATAAGGGGGTTTTTTGGGGGCGGTAGCCGCGACACAACAGTGGTGGCAGGTGGTGAGGCAGCGAGCACGGTGGCAGGGGACTTTCTGATAGGCATGGTTGGTAGGGTTGGGAGGGCGGTGGCGCTAGATCCATGGTGGCGGGGGGGGACGGGGGAGGGGGAAGGAGTGCTGTGAGCGTGGTACTCGTTGGAGCTCTGCCCAGATCCCTACCATGCGCACAGTGGGGCAGTGAGCAGCAGTAGGGTGGGTGGTGGGGAAGGGGGAAAAGGTGGGAGGAGGGCCATGGACATGGTAAGGTCTCATCAGAGCTCCGGCAAGATCCTACCACGCCGCGGTGGGGCAGTGGGCAGTGCTGGGGGTGGGCGAGGACAAGGACGATGCCAACGAGCTTCCATATCTTTACGGGAGGGTGGGCTCAATGGACGACAGATGGTGCGCCGGTGGGCTGCGTGGCCGGTACCGTGTGGCAGCGGGCGAGGAAATCAGGGTGGAGCCGGAAGCACGTGAGGAATGCGAGGAAGATGACATAGATCTAGGTCGGGCGTTATCTCTGTCCATTCCTGGTTCCCTAGGCCCGCCATACATCTAGTACACACCAGTGCCACCTCCATCTTTACGGGTTCGTCGAGGAGGTAGCTAGGGAAGCCCTCAGGTTCGTGGTTCCTTAATTTGTTGCCACCTCCATCTCTACAGGTTCTGCAAGCGAAGCATGGCCTCATGCTCCAGATCCCCTGGCCGTGGATCCCACGCCCGAGGCAGCTGTCGAGACCGCGCCGAAGCTCCATGGTGGGCAGGCGATGCCTGCATCGCCTCCCAGCTCAGCAACCCTGAGTTCGTGGCTATGCCGGCCGCGGAAATCATTGCCCACCTGTACCGCTCCCAACGCAGGGCTGACTTCGTCGACGCGGCGCTTGTGTTGACCGCACGCGAGCGCAGGCTCGCCGAGGCTGAGGAGTGCTTGAGCAGGCTGCGGGACAAGAAGATGGGGCTACGGGCCAGGATGCGCGCATTGCAGCTCGCCGACATCGAGGCACGCGCACGACATGTTTCCGGCATCTGTGGGCACGACCTCACGCAGGAGGCTGTGGAGGAGGATTCTGATGACTGTTCACAAATCACAAGCAAAACTTATTATTAGCTTGTGTGCAAGCATTAGCATTAGCATGCTGTACCGTTTTCTTTCACCTATGTTAGGATGATTATTAATTAATGTTTTTAATTTTATGAAATTGAATAATATATCTTAATAGTAAAGCAAAGACCTAGTTCAACATATATATTTTAACATTTTTCTAGAAATCCCCTACATGTTAATGTTTATTTTTTTTGCATAATCTGAGGCAAGAGGTCTAACTTCGTTAGAGTTAATGTTGTATGACATTGCCTACATACCACTCAATCAGTCTATCAAATCACAGGCTCCGTCACACCTACTCAACTCATATGTTTTTGAGCTCCAATTTAAATTATGAGCTTCCAATTTGAAAATCTTGAAACCCTATTGAGAGGAAAAGAAGAGGAGGATAAACCTCTATTTATCACGAGTACAAGAGACCAATTTTTATATATAGTCCTTAAGGGGCTTGATGTCCAAATAATCTACAAGTAGATTTCTTATATATCTGATTCTCCTTTCTTATACAATCTCCATTTCCTTTTATTCCAACCCTTACCTAATCCTATTTCTGATTCTTCTCAGGTATAGACTCCTCCAATGGGGAGGAGGCGGTCAGCGCTCTAGAGGGGAGCCATCGCCCCCACTCCTATGTGCACGGCTGGGCCACTTTTTTTTTGAGAAAACAGGAGACCGCAGGGGCCTCTACTGAAATTTTATTAAAAGAAGGTAACCAAGGTGATTACCGGGAAAACAAAGCCTGAGTGGGAAAATTCAGGAAACAAAAAAGGAGACAAAGAAAATCAACTAATTACACAACTTGCTCTAGCCATAGCACAATACTGGGGAAGTATTTCTTCTTGGCTCTCCACAGGAGTTGCCTAAAGAATATTTTGAAGATCTCAAGACAGCGAAGACTATAGGCCGAGATTCCTCTGAAGACTAGATCATTTCTTACAGTCCAGATGCTCCAGCACATGATGATGACGACTTCCATAAGGAAAGGGGTGTCAATCTGGGTTCTGAAGCTCTGAAATCTTCTGTGAACTGATGACCGTTAGTCCAACAAGACCCCAACAAGATTTAGCCAGATCACATTCGAGGAAGAGGTGATCAACTGTTTCCTCAGTGCTGGTGGAGCAAAGAACACATTCATAGGATGGCAGATGCAAATTTTTTCTTCTTGGGATATTGCGAGTGCTTATTTTTTCTTGAATCAAAAGCCAGAAGAACACCTTGTGTTTAGGCTAACTAGAGGATTTCCAAATCCATTTAAAAATTAGGTCAGCTGGAGTAGTCCTGAGCAGATGTTTATATGCTTTTTTGGAGGTGAAGAAGGAACTACCCCAAATATAATACCAGGAGTCATGAGCAATTGAGGGATGGAATGCATTGAGGATATTTTCAAGCTGTTGAAACTGATCGAAAGCTTCAACAGACAAGGGTAAACTGAAAAGACTGGAGGGAGGATTTAAGTGGCCGGCCATTGAAAGGGCAATGTTTTTCCTTTTGGCAAAAGAATGGAGCTTAGGAAAAGAAAGCTTCAGAGGCTGCCCATGCCAGCAATCTTCCTAGAAGAGGCATGTGGTGCCATCAAGCGCATTGACAACGTAACAGCCCTCCCCTTAAACTTGTCCAACAATTTCAAAATGTCCCTCCACTAGGATGAGCCTTTCTTAATATGACTAGGAAGTTTCCCATTAGCATAATATTTTTCCCACACAAGACGTACCCATGGATTGTCTTCCTTGTTGTAAAACTTGTGCAAATGTTTAAGGAGCAGGGCCTCATTTTGAGTTTTCAGATCTATCACTCCCAAACCCCCATCATCTTTAGGCCGGGCCACCATTTCCCAAGCAACTTTAGCATTAATTTGGCTATCATCATCAGACCCTCTCCACAAACAGTGTTTCTTGAACTTGTCAACTTGCTCCCTGATTGAGGCATGCAGCTAAAAGGTGCCAATAAAAAATATGGGCAAAGAGCTAAATACAGAATTGACCATTTGAAGCTTACCAGCTTGGGTAAGGAATAGAGGTACTGGTCAGTCTTTTCTCACATCTAGTTACAAGGGGAAGGAAATCATCCACTCTCAGTTTGGTAAGTCCCATGGGTAAGCCAGGGTAGGTGAAGGGAAGGCTACCAATAGAGCAACCAAAAGTGGCGGCAAGATGCTGAGCTTTTTCGTTAGGCATGTTAATTGTACCAGCATAGATTTTGAGAAGTTGACTTTAAGCCTGGTGGAGTC
>JADLZL010000832.1:0-31224 GCA_015844335.1 Chrysopogon serrulatus | reverse complement strand
GCTTCTTGCTATACTTGAGAGACTCTCACATCGCCGACGACACTGACGATGAGCTGTCAGCCTTCACCGCCAGCTAGTGACCGACACTGCAGCGCGCTTTCACGCCCGCCGTAACGAGCTCCAAAGCAGCAGATACGCCGAGCCCGGCTTGAGACTCGTGCTATCTTCCGTCGGACTCCAGCTAGCCTCTTGACCTCCAGGCGTCGGGGCGTTTGCCTTCATGGAGCACATGGTTCGGCACACTAGGTTCACCTTTTTGACTTCACTTCGGCTTCGGCTTGGCGGACCTTCCGGCTCTTCACTCCGGCTCCACGATTCTGATCCAGTCCAGGACTTCAGTCGTCAGGTGTCTGCACTGTTCAGCTCACCGCCCCAGCAGTTCCCGCAGTACTTTTGCTTCTCCAGGGGGCCGGAGTACACACCGGTCCGGACAGGCTTCACTCCACCTCCTACGTCCTCGGTGCTTGTGACCCCGCGAGCTCTCAGTGCCACTTACAGCGAGATCACAGGTTTTCCTACTCCTCAGGGTACTCAGGGTCAGTTACCAGTGACAGAGGCTCCAGTCACCACTACTACCGAGACTCACCCGTCGTCGGTTGCTTCTTCTGAGCCTCCCTTGAGTCAGCCTCCACTGTCACCACTGCACCTGAGGCTACCATTACAGTTGCTGCTTTTGTGCCAGTGAGTACGCCTCCTCAGACCGTTCCTACTTCAGAGGTTCCAGTCCCCGAGACCGTGACCGCTCCTGCTACCGTGACTGAGGCAGTGCTAGTGCCAGTGGCTCCCACTCCTACTGTGCCACCTTCTACAGAGCCACAGGGTCAGGTCACTACTACTGAGACACAGCAGGCAGACCCAGTTGGTACGGCAGCTGAGCAGACCCAGACCGCTTCACTCCCAGAGACACAGCCTGAGGGTCAGACAGAGGCTCAGCCCAGCGACAGCTCAGAGTCCTCCCCAGACTACACTCAGTTTGAGCTGACCGCACGCTCGTCCGGACCCGACTCGTCTCCAGTCCCACCTCCTCAGGAGCCTTAGGTTTTGGTGCTTGACGCCAAAGGGGGAGAGAGAGTCGAGTATGTGAGATAGGGGGAGCGTGTGAGGGGGAGTTGCTTCTTTTGATTTGTGTTACTCATGCATACATGCATACATTCTTTACTTTTGTGCATCATGAGATACATGCTTTTGGTTGCCTTTGTGGATATGTGTTAGTTCATGTGATATGTGGTTTACTCATGACTTGTGCTCTCTACGTTTGATATATATACATATGCTTTGTCATGTCACATGTTGGTGCTCATTTGCTATGCTTTCACTTTTCATATTTTAAATGAGCTCCATGTTACTTGTACTCGCACTTCATTCATATTCCGTTGAGTACATGTTGGCTTGAGTTATATAAGCCTATCTAACACTTTTGTTCTTATTGTCAAAAAGCTTATATGATTCAAGTTCGTTGAAAACCTCAAATCCACTCTCACACTCGAGGTTGTTGTCATCAATCACCAAAAAGGGGGAGATTGAAAGCATCTAGGCCCCTAGTGGGTTTTGGTGATTAATGACAACGTTAAATTACTGTGACTAACGTGTGTTTTTGCGTAAAACAGATTGAGTTAGGTCACGGTAATGGTGGTTGATTGGGCAATCAATGGTTTTCATGCCCCGACGATCGAGATCGTTTTTGGTTTTCAAAGGATGGACGACAAGGTTAAGGACGGCTAGTTCTAAGTGTCGATTGGTGTTGGAGAGACATTTAGAGTAGCTAGGACTTTGTTTTTATCTTTGGCCGTACTATTAAGAGGGGTTTGAATGGGTAACTTGACCTAGGTGAGTCTAGTGAGTTAGGTGTGGTGCACACTTGTTCTTTCTAGTCCTAGGAAGCCCTAGAATTGGCCCAAAGATCGCCTAAGTCGAAGCCATGCGAGAGGTCGCGAAAACAAGTCATACGAGCCATTTTGGCTCGACCGACGCCGGCACATAATCACGGACACGTCCGGCCGGTGTATGTGAGGTGCCCGTGGCCGGACACGCCCCTGGCGAAGGGCCGGACGCCCGGCCATCGCCAAGCAGTGTCCATGTTGGACCGGACGCCCAGTCGGACCGACCGGACGCCGGGGTCGTGGCGTCCGGTCACAACTTCGAGAGAGGTCCGTAGAGGGAAAAATCTGACCGACGCGTCCGGTCATTGTGGACCGGACTCGACACGCGTCCCCATCAGCGTGGACGCACAGCAGGTACAAGAGCCGTTAGGCGACGACCACTGACGCGTCCGGCCGCCCGACGACCACGCGTCCCTGGCCGACCTTAAAACCGCCTGAAATACCTCTTCGTGTGGGGGGTTTGTGTGGGGGTATAAATACTCCCTTACCTCATTCAATTGAGGTCTCTTGCTCATTCCAACAGCTGAAGAACACCTTGTGAGTGCTTGAGAGTGCAAGAGCCCTAGTGAGGTTGAGAGATTTGCTAATCCATTGCTTAGGACCTCATTAGTGAAAAGAGAGTAACAAGTGTGCATCCACTCATCTCATTAGGCTTGTCTTGGTCAAGTGAGAGTTCTTGCTTATTACTCTTGGTGATCGGCATCACCTAGACGGCTCGGTGGCGATTGGGAGCATGGTGATCATCCGGTGGTGATTGTGGATGGCCCATCTCATCTTGTGAGCGGTTTTGGGGGATTCACCGCGTCGGAGTGACGAAGAATCATCCCGTAGAGAGCACTTGGTCCTTGCGAGGATCAAGGGGGAGCTTCACCCTTGCGCGGGTGCTCCAACGAGGACTAGTGGAGAGTGCCGACTCTCCGATACCTCGGGAAAACATCGCCGCGTTCCTCTCCTTCTCTTTACTTTGAGCATTTACATTCTCGCAATTACTTCTTGTATTTACATTGCTAGAATTGCCATGCTAGAGTAGGGTTTGGAACCTAGGGAGCAAAACTTTTGTGTCTAGAAGTCATAGAACACACATTAGGCACTAGGGGTGAAATGGGCTAGCGATAGGTTATTACCGCTGCGATTAAAATTTAGAAAAGCCCAATTCACCCCCCCTCTTGGGCATCTTGATCCTTTCAGCGTGTTCCGGATGCACGCGAGTCGAGCGCATATATATGTGCACACGGAGGCTCTTTTTTTCCCAACTTGAGATAAATGACAATTTAATATGGTAAACTGTTGGAGAAAGTTTTTTGTTTTTTGTCAAAAAATAAAAATAACAACCTGAGAACTGTTGGAGATGCTCTAAGAACTGTCATTCTGTTCACCTATTCTAAATCTTACCATTACAACACGTTTACATAAAGTGCTAGCATTATAATACTATATCACTAGATCAATCGTAGAATATACTTTTTTTTAGTAATACGTAAAGGTCAATAATATTTTCTACAGATTTAATGAAATTTATGAAAACTTGACTTGGTTCAAATCTCGAATTGTATTCTTTTTGGATGAAAAAAGTACGTTGATTAACAATGAGGAATAGTTCCATGACCAAAAACTGGGTAAAGAGGAAATTAACATCCAATCAACTATTGCATTTGTTTAAATTTGACCCCAACTGATATGCTGAATGGGAGAGAGGAAATGCTAAGAAAACTTCACTAATATCAAAATCCCTCCAGTCTTCGAGCTGAATGGAAAAGATTAATTGGGCCAACGAGGAAATGGCAAGAAAAGATTCTTAGCATTTATCTTATACTTAGCATTTAAAAGAGCAAATACTATCGTATTCACAGGTGTTGTCGTATTTTCACTCTATAGATTATCTTTTCCTCTTCGATTATTATTTTTTATCATTTCTTGCATATGCTAAATGTAAAAGATTGATTGGGCCAAAAATGCCAAAAAGTCGACTTTGTTCCTTTACTTTTTCCACTTTAGATGAGCAACCAATTAATCCTTCATGAGACTCGCATCAAATGACATAGCACGAAATTGCAATAACAGTGTCTTTATGATGCTGTATGCAGTATTCATCTGGCATGGAAGATAGCAAACATATTCGGGTTTGGTCAACCCCTGGCTCCCATACGGCCATACCCAAAACATATGGCGATGTCCCAATGTTATCTCGAAATGCCCAGCAAGGTTGAAAGCAAGCAATAAAAGGAAAGCCTGGGTTAATGCAGACGCATTGTTTACATTAACACTTAAAAAATTTGCGTGCATGCTCAAAAACAAAACACTGTCATGTAACGCAACGACCAAAAACAAAGGCTGTCAGGTAAAATAATCGAACTTCTTTACAAGACTATGCAATCCCTTCCTCTGAATTATGTCACTAATAAGGCAGCACAGCCCCATCTTATGCGACATAAGTGTGTACGGACTGCAGCAACATCGATTCGCCGAAAAACTTGGGGTTTGCATCATCTTCCATTTGATATATACAAATCACAGTGACTGCGTGTCTAGTGAAGATTTAGAATCTAGGTACACGGCAGGCTTGTTATGTGCATAGAGAGCAGACTGCAAACAGATCTTATGGATTTTTGAGAGCAGCCAGTCTCTTCTCTAGTTCCTCCAACTCCGAACTGCAGATGAGAGAAGCAAAACATTTTTTTATTTTAACCCAAAGGGACCACAATGTTCAGTAACATGGCCAAGGTGCTGCTGGTCTTTGCTACCAGCAATTCATGTTGTACGCAGTGAAGTAAATAGTGCACTTGCTGCCACTAGACAGCATGAGGAATCGTTGGTACACCTTGAATGCTTAGTCTAGTCTTATCTTGTTATTAGTTAGAAGTACAAACAATCATTAAATATAGAAAACAACAGTAAGGTAATCAGATGCATAAAAACGACATAGAAATGTTTGTGCTGAGTCATTTTTGTGCGTGAAAGTTGCCTAGATGTCTAGGCATGTCAACAATACAAAGGTCAATACAAGTAAAGAATGTGAAATCCTACATCAGACCTGTGCTTGCTATTTCCAAGAAATGTCTTCAAACCATTCGAAACTGTCTGAGATGAAAGCTAAGCTATGAAAGCAATAGCCGTGTGACTAATTAATCTAATTTTGGGCATCCAATGGTTTTGCCCAAACTGGGCAACCCACTGTTGAACACCCCTAACTACAGGGGATAGAGCCTTAGAAATATCTTAATTATTCTTTCAGTTAACGGAAAAATAAGTCAGGGAGCTAAATTGTCATCCTCGCCTTTTGGTAGTGATTTCAGGTGGAAAAAAATAATACAATAATCTTATGAAGAGGGGAGGGAGGTTGAAAAACAATAAACAATGTAGAATTGTGGGCAAACGATAGAGCAAACCTTTCATCAACCTGAACCTTCTTTCCAGCAATTTTTCCTTTGGGGGCCGAGGATAACTACAAGGGGAAAGATAGAAAATGTTTATAATAAAGGAATAAAATATGAAATACAAGAACCAGTATCCTCAAGTACCTGTGAGGCAATGTCTACACCAATCTCATCAAGAACCTAAAAGAAAATGGCAAGAAACAGAATGAATAATCAAAAGCAAAGAACAGGGCTTATTGAAGAACAATGGAAAGAAAAACAGTGAATGACCTGATTAGCAAGTTCTTCAGTTTCTTCCTCGGCCTGGTCATCGTCTAAGACATCATCAATTGAATCGGACATCATCTCATTCTGCAGGATGCATGAGATTAATCAGTGCATACCCTCACATGCATGATTAACATATTAATGCGCAAGCACACATCACATTCATAAGAATTCCCTAGAATAACAAAAGGTAAAAACATGTATAATTGCCAGAAATCATTCTGCTAAGCTTTGGAGAAGTTTGCATACCGTCATATCCATTTGTGCTGACTGCTTTTGGAATTCTTTCATTATTTTCATTTGCTTGGTAGGTTCCATTTGCTGCAAAATAGATAAGTAGGCATTCAGTAACATATGTATTTGATTATTAAAAAAAATGTATTCTGAGTAATAGAAGTTACAGCTAAAATACACCCAGTTAGTTCCTGTATAAAATCCATACATGATTTTTCAAAAAAAAAAACATATTTCTGAAATGATGCATACGCAAAAGTTCAGTAGAATATTACCTTATTCAAAGCTCCCATTGCTTTGCTTGCACTTTGTAAACCAGTAGCCACTGAAGTGTTGGCATGCATTGCCTAAGGACACGATTTACCACAAAATCAAAAAATTAACCTTACAATTCACGTGGAATAAAGAAAAAGAAGGAACAACAATTCACCTGAGTATGTGTCGCAATCCCCCGAATCTGAGCTCGGCTACCTTGCAAATTAGAAATCTGCTGCCTTAACCTGATCAGCTGGCGGGCTAGAATTTTTGTTGCTGCCTGCGGAAGCAAAGGAAAACCATACTGTATGATCTAGATAAAAAAAATAATGAGCTGAAACTGAATATAATATAAGAGTAGAAACCTCATTGCCAGTTTTTTGCTGTCCTTTTAATTTCAGCAACGAGTTTCTTCTCCTGTAATTGAAGAAAAAAGTTTGAAAACCTGTTGTTATTGCCGAATTCAACTGCATCAACAACAAAATTAAATAGTGGAACCACATAATGGAAATGTGGTGACTTTAAAATTATCACATCTTTATAGATCCAATACGATGCAGACATGATATAAGCAACAGAACATACAGAGCTTCCTAAGCATCAATGGCATACAAAGAAAATTCTAATTCGCCAATATATATATAAGGATATTTTGTTTATGGACCACACTAGTGACGTAACTGAATTATCATACCTCTTGCTGTAATGAAGCAATGTCCCTCTCGATCCCTGCAGATGAGACATCCCAGGCATTAAATAAACATACAGTCATTATTTTGTGAGCCAGGTGTTTTTTTTTTCCTTTCCCATCCTGTGGGTTGCTCACGAATGAGTTGGCCCTTGCCAATTATGTATATAAACCTCCTCTTCTCTGCCATTACGTTCAAAAAGATGGTACATGTAACAACAGACTGGGCCTAGATACTGACTGATATATTCCTTCATGGTTCATGATTCAAGCTGACTCTCAAGTCCTCACAGGTAAAATTTCAAATAAATAAATAAACTCACTTGAAAAAGGGATTGGACATTTCAGTATAGACATGTAACGTGAATAAAACTAGAGCACCTAATATCTAACCTTCTCAAAATAAGAGCCATGAAAATTTCATCACACGTTACTGTTGATGTGCTCGCACCAAAAAAAAAAAAAAAAAAAAAAAAAAAAAAAACTGTTGATGTGAACAGCTGCAGCACCAGGAACAGGCGTTTCTGCGCAGCTCACATAATTGCGTTAAGTGAACTCATTACATGTAACAATGGATGCCCTAAGTAAGCAAGGCAGAAGAACATTTCTCATTATCTGTGATAAGCGCGCCACCAGAGACGGAACCAATTACCTCGCGTAGCATTCGTCAGGTCCCGCTTGCTGCTCCGCATCACCTCTGCATAATAACCAGAGCCAAAATTAGAATCCAGAAGACCAGAACTGGACGACCGCTTAGCCAGGGTGCGCAGAGCTCTAAGCTCCTCGCCTACTCCCCTCACGAGCAAACGGATTTATTCAGATTCAAGGTACACAGCGGCGACCGGCGACCGGCGACCAACCGAACTCAAGCACGATCGCGGCGGGGATCGCGCAACTAGAGCCGAGACCGAATTCCTGTCGAGAAGGTGGGGGAGGGGATGGATCGAACCTCGCGGAGTTGGTTTCTTCGCGAAGGGATTCATCGCTGACTCGCCTCGGTGTGTTCGTTTCCGTCGTCGCCGAGACTTGAAAGGAACCCGCACCGGGGAGAACGCCGCGTACCGCGTACGCGTGTGGGTATGTATGTTTGATGTTTCAATATTCGTTTCGTGGCACGTGCCTGCTTCGTTACTCTCTCCTCAACTCGCTTGGGCTGAGTTTATGCTGCTAACACCGACTCCAACAGATGAGGCATACGGCGACCCAAATCCAAAATAGGTTCTACACAGTACTTTTGCGTGATGAAAAACGTCTCCAACAGAGCATGCAAACAGAGCAGCCATTTTGGGTCGGACGCAACCCGCAAGGCAAAAAAGCGTCTCCCTCCCGTCTCTTTGCGTCCTCCTGCAGCGCGGGGCCCACGACCCAGCCCGAGCCTTCCGTAGCGCCGCCGGCGTGGGAGGTGAAGCTGGCGGCCGGCCGGAGATCTCCAGCCAGTGCCCCTCCTACACCCGCCCCGCGGTGAGCCGCGAGCCGAACTGCGGCCGTGGGCGAGCCTTGGCCGCCGTGATCCGCCCGGCCAGGAGAGAAGCCGGGCGGAGATGCCACGCCGCCGCCGTGTCGCCGCCGAGGAAGGGAAGTGCCGCCGTGGATCCGCCGTGGACGCGCCGCCGACGCGGATCCGCCTTGAACGGCGCCTCCCGCGCCGGGCGAAGCGCGCCATCACAAGACGCCCGCACCACCCGCCCCTCGCCTCACCGATCCGGGTAGACTAGAGAGGGAGAAAGGGAGGGCCGCCGGGGAGAGGGAGGGCCGACCGGGGCGGGCCGGGAAAGAAACGGAGAGGGGAAAGGGAGTTTTGGCGTGGTGGGTCGTTGGAGAGAGCGATTTTTGGGTCATCACGATTTCTACTGTGCGCAGCGCATATCAGCATATGGGTCTCGTATTTGGGTTGGCTTTGTTGGAGTCAGTCTAAGAGGCTGTTTGGATGATTGGATCCAATAAATTAATAACTAATTTAAATAGTTAGATTTTGTGAACTAGTGAGCTAGTACTAATTAAAGTCTTCAATTAATCTAAACCACTAAATCTAGCTCTTAGATCCACCAAATTTATAGAGGAAATGTTAATTTATAGATTTAGTGAAAATTATCCATCACTGCCAAATCCATAGAGCACCTCTAGATATGTTTAGCAGTGAGAAGACCTTTAAATTCACTGATGAACACCATAGAGAGATAGACGTTTTATATAGAAAAATATTTAGAACTGATCCTTGTTTTTATATTAGTCTAAAACACTTCAAATTTTATTTCGCTAATTCTAGTTTTAAGGATTCACTGAGTTAGCCAAATAGTTTTACAAAATAATTATGATTCATAAGCTAAACGTTTCTACACATAACCTAGAACTAAAACGTTTATATAGGATAATATGTGTATTATTATCCATATTCCCTACCGAACGTGATTAGAATCCCGTAGAAAAAAAAATTGAATAGTCGATGGCTTAAAACTCCTGTGGAATACATGTCTCGTAGGAAATGAGGAGAAACTCTATCAAAAGGTTAAATCTTGTATAAAGGTTTTTCTATCAGCTCGTCTTATTGAATTCCTATATTTTTTTTTTGTGCGTTTTCATCCAACAATTCAATCTTACAACTTTTTTATGTTTTAATCTCCATGACTCAATATGTTACAACATTTGAAGTTAAGGGTGTGTTTGGATTACTACCTCAATTTGCTGACTACAAGTCCGGTGCTTGATTTGCTCGCCGCAAGTTAGTAAAGAAAATCGCATGCAAAACACTAGTGATAGGTCTGGGCAGTTACAACACATCAAAACAGCAGACGTGGACCAAACGGGAGCCTAAGCGAGTCAACATGCTGAACTTTAGACTTAATGAGTTTTGGGTACGAACCAAACACATCTATCTCACAGGAAGTTTTTTTCTATCATTCTATCACCTCTTCTTGTTGAATTTTTATCTCTTTTGTGTGCTTCACCCAAACATTTAATCTTACAATTTTTTGAAAGAAATTATCTTACAATTTTTTTGTGTTTTAATCTATATGATTCAATATGTTACAACATTCTATTTCACACTCTTTTAAGATTTAATTTAATATGTAGATTCTACTCTGAAAGACAAATTTATTTTGCTCAACTCTGCTTATTCCCAAACCGAAAGTGGCATCCGAAAGACAAATTTATTTTGCCCTCCGCTGTTATATCGACGCCCACCATTACCACCACATCACCGTCTTCCCGTCTCTCCCATCTCTGCCTCCCTCGCTCGGCTGCTTGCCTAGGGTTTCGCCAGCTCCTGCCCCCGCTTCCAGCCGTCGCTTCAGATCCCGCCGCTGCCGGCACTCGATCCTCCTTCGTTGCTCCTCGCTGATCCCGCTAAGCTCCGATTTGCGCCCTTCCTCCCCGCCGGAACAGCGTCCGGACGCGCGGGGGCAGATCTGGGTTTTGGTGGCCCGCTTGGTGTATGAGAAGGCCTCTAGAGCTTGGGAGTAATGGAGGTGGAGCCGGCGAGGAGGGACGCGGCAGCGCTGGACCCGGAGCTGCTGCAGCTGGCGGAGCTCGCGCCGGGCGCGCTTCGTGAGAACTCCATAATCGCTGATGCGCTCTACTCGCAGTGGCTCGTGCTACCCGAGACGACCAAGCTGGTATCCCTTCAACGCGCCCTCTCGCCTTACTCGCTTGCTGCTTTGGTTTGCGCTTAAATTTCCCTGGACTCTGTTCGTAGGCTCAGTCAAAGTTAGAAACATCGTTCGAACTTTTGGTTGGCGTCCTTTGTGCTGCGGCGCGTACTGGTTAGGTTGTTACTTCGTATCGCATTTACCAGCTTGTGACTTCGATGAAGTATGATGATGGAGTTTGGTAGACCAAAGTGCAGGGTTCATTTAGTGGCTTGTTTTGTTCGTACTTATGTTTCTTTGTCTACGATCTTGTTCTTGGAAACTCGCCAATGTAAATTCCAGTGTAACTGGGCAGTATGGATTGCATTTTTCACCGCTCTCTGTGATTATCTCCGGGTCTTTATCTGGTAGTCTCTGTGCAAGGGTTGGCCTTGGTTATCCCAAGATGTTAGATATGTAGTTTAGTGAGCCTGGAAGGTTGGGGTGCCCTTTCTTGGTTAATTATTTGATCTGAATTGTTAATTTGCGATTTAAGTGAAAACCATAGAAGACTGGTTATAAACTATAATGCATTTATAGCTCGTGTAAAGGATTCATGTTGCTAAACAGTTTTTTTTTTCTCATGCTGTTGTGCTTGTCTGACAGTTCTATTATGGTCTCTGGAACCTCAATAATTTGGTAGATGGCCATCTCTATTGGATTGATTATTCTTTTTTCTGATACGAAAGTTTCAGTACCACATTGAATCTGTTATTGATTTTTAGCTTCATTGAATTACTTTATTGTATCTACCCTACCATTGTTTTCTGAACTTCAGTAACTTGGTGACATGAGCATGCATCATATTTGTATAGGAGATATATGTGCCATATAAAGTGCTCTGATTAGTGTTGCCTAAGCTGTGTTTCACGGCAACAATGATATAGGAACTAGCCTGGTGCATGTGAAGCTTGTCTTTAGTCCGAATCGTTATTTTCATTGCTGTCAGAACTCAAAACCGTCCTGGAATAAATCAGGGCCTGTGCCTAACTCTAAGGTGAGGCCTTGCTAAATAGAACAATAAACCTATGATTTCAGTTGACGTGATTATATTTTATAATAAACCTATCTTATGTCTCCTTTTTTGAGATCGAGTTTTTTCTGTTTAAGTCTTCTGGTAACCCAAAAAGGCGACATGTCCAGCAATTGAGTGTGGCAGAGATGCGTATGTTGCGTTGGTTTTGTGGGCACACTAGGAGGGATAGAATTCGGAACGACGATATTCGGGATAGGGTTAGGGTGGCACCATTGGAGGAGAAATTGATTCAACACCGATTGAGGTGGTTTGGACATGTCCAGCGGAGCCTCCCGAGGCGCCCGGTGCGTAGTGGGGTTACGAGGCGGGCCGATAACGTAAAGAGCGGTAGAGGTCGACCTAAAACCGACTTGGGGCGAGGCGGTTAAGAGAGACCTTAAGGAGTGGAATATCTCCAAGGATTTAGTTTTGGACAGGAGCGCTTGGAGGCGGCAATCAACGTGCCTGAACCGTGACCTCTTTTTAATAAACCTGTGCCCTTTTTGTGTCTTCCATTTTCCGTCTCTCTTGGGTTTCATCTCTAGCCTACCCCAACTTGCTTGGGATAAAAGGCTTTGTTGTTGTTGTTGTTGTTGTGAAGTCTTCTGGTAACCAGAATCATATCGACATCTTTATCAATTGATGCACAGAGATGAGAAAATTGCGGGATATTCGACAAACCATAAACAAGCTAGTTCACTGATCTCCATAGTTCATCTATCATCTGAAGCATTTGTAGAAGAAAAAAGATTAAAAGAAGAAACTACCTGACTCCTAAATAGCTGAGTTGTTGCCTTGTGCCGGTGTGCCCTTATTTTCTTGTCGCTAAGCACTAGAGTCTGCAGGTCTGCACCCTGCAGCCATGCAGATCAGGCTGCTTGCGGTGGCTGGTTTCTGGTGGGCATGTGTTCTAGTGGGCACATCCATGCTCCACTGCTGCAGCACACTGGCACTGCCGGTTGGTGCTTGGCCCTTCAGCATGAGATGAACAACAGAAGAAACACTTGTCTGATCATCGAGACAGCTGGATGGGTTATGAACAGGCACTAGCCCCGCGACCCAAACGGAATGCTGGATCTTTGGGAGTTGCTGCATTTGCGTTGGTCGGTCAAACAGAGTAAGTTGGCCATGGAATATAGCTGGTCACTGGTGCGACACTGCTTGTTTGTGTTGGGGCCCTCAACTTGGGTTGCACCGTCTCATGCCCCAAGGGGGACGGGCCGGATTGCTGTATAAGTAGAGTTTAAGAGGGTAGCTAGTGGTTGATACTAGTGAGGTGGTCTGAGGCTCTGAGCTTTTATGAGTGGATCATGTGTGTACATTCCTATTGATGCCATTTTTGTGGTGCTACACACTATAAGAACACTAGCTTAAGATGGTTAGCTATGCCTGTCTTGAATTTGAGTTAGGTTGTGTTGTCCATCAGTTTTGCAAAGTGTTTAGCCGTGTTACTAATCCCAAAGATTTCAGAAGACAATGACTCCATTAGTGGAGATAACATTTTATGGAGAGCCATGGGCCATATGGGCCTATAGAATGGGCCTTGATATGTACTTGACATAGAAATATTGGAAGATATAGTTCTTTCTGTGACCTGGTATCTTTTGGTTTCTAAATATATCTGTTTGCCCTTAAGATTTTCCATTGGGAAATAAGGATGGCCAATTGCAGATATAAGGTAGGCTTGAATTGATTGAATGAATGCATGATACCTAGGGGTGAAAATGGAAAACTTGCATTGGCAATATGATGCTTTATGAAACCTACAGTTGAGTTCTTCTTTTCGTGTTTATGTGAATGATCTGAAACTCTGCAGTGTACTACCTCTGTTTCAAATTGTAAGTCATTTTGGCTTTTCTAGATTCATGTTTCTATTATGTATCTAGAAAAAAGTCAAAACGAGTTACAATTTGGAATGGAGGGAGTAGATAGGAAGTCAGATGCATGGTTTCTTACAGTGTTTATTTTTCATGTACTTTAGGTAAAGTCTTTGATTGAGGATGCAAAGTCTGGTGCTGTGCTTAATGTTGCTGGAAGCTCTGCTAGCACAAATGCTGCTTCAAGTAGTTCTCTACCCTCGATGTTTCCTGCTGGTAGTGCTCCACCACTTTCTCCTAGGAGTACTTCTGGTTCCCCCCGTGTTATGAGGCGAGGATCTGGAGCTGGACCATCATCCTTGGGTTCTCCATTAAAATTAGTTAGTGAACCAGTGAGCGAAGTTATACCTCAGGTATTCCACACCTGTCCTTGCCATTATTTTTGAAGTTTTTGTTGCTAGAGTCATTGTTTAAGCGAAAATTTCCCTGGACGAATATGTTTCACAGTTTTACTTCAAGAATGGGCGTCCTCCTACGAAAGATTTGAAGGAGCAGTGCTTATCAAGAACAGATCACCTATTTTTTGGCGGGGAGGGACTTCAGATTCAAGGTGAGTATGGCTTCACAGCTTATTTTCTGCCCTTGCAATGACTTCCTGAAGCTCATATACATTTACTTGCTCCATACCAGAATTCAGATCGGTCACAAAGGACATATGTAAACTTCCTTCATTCTTCTCTAGTGTCCTTTTCAAGAAAATTGATGTTGCATGCACGGGAACTGTCTCAAGGTATGATGTTCGACATCTGAACCCAAGGTTTATGGTGACGCCCATGTAATGATGTAAAGATCCAGTTGAGGAACTATAGTTA
This sequence comes from Chrysopogon serrulatus, assembly GCA_015844335.1. Classification (NCBI taxonomy): domain Eukaryota; kingdom Viridiplantae; phylum Streptophyta; class Magnoliopsida; order Poales; family Poaceae; genus Chrysopogon; species Chrysopogon serrulatus. The sequence goes on along the minus strand of JADLZL010000832.1, from coordinate 17,196 downwards.
CTTTAAGATGTCAGGCCAGTTTCTCCTTATCCTATTTCAGTTTGTTCTTTATTCTTTGGGGTGCTGGTTTCTTCTGCGTCCTCGTTTAAGCTTGGAAACATGCTAAATGCCAGTTCTACTTGATTACGATCATATGTATTTGTATTTATGCCTTTTACCTCATTTGTCTCTTGAAGACAAACATTAATCTTAGCTTGCCACAACTTATAACTGGTTTTCAGCAATTTAGTGGTATGTATATTTCTCTTCAAAGGAATTATATAGGTTTTTGGTTACAAGTTCAAGCAAAGTTGCCATTACAAAAACATTGATACATGCAAAAGTGGTTTCTGTTATCCTGCTTCCTTCTTGAATCATTGATGCTACCTTTTCTTTGATTTTGTTTATACCTGTAATTCTAGATTGTGCCTTAGCCACTGGTTTGGAACCTTTTTGGTTGCAGGCTTCATGATTTGCTGAATTTGTTAATTAAGAGAAGTGTTGCAGCTTCTAGCTTACCTTTCCCCCTACTAAGTGTGTCAGATCATGTAACATGCACTATAGCTTTGATGATAAAATTTGGTGTCACTCAACTTCTGCTTTGTTTCATAGTTCTTCAATTATTAGTTTGGAATGTGATTTATGCGTATTAATGTTTTCTTTTACTATGTTTGAACAATTAGAGAAACAAATGCATCAATTAACCCAATGACACACACTACTTCATTTGGTCTGTAAATCTTAGGGGGAAAAACACTATTAGGTGGTTCAGTGTGGAAGAGTGGGTTTTGGGTTGACCCACCTTTCATCAAACTTGCATCTCTACATGTGATAAATTGTACTGGTGATTCTATGTAAAATGGCAGTCTGTTTTACCTCTGACACTGATTATTCTGAAGGACATTGATATTGCGTATCAGATTCAAAGTATTGTAGTCTAACTGTATCTAAACACAGGGATGCATTTGTTGAGTACTGGATCAATGACAATAAGATTACAATGGATATGGCTAGTCAAATATTTGAAATATTAAGAAAGCCGGGTTATTCATATCTCACTCAGGTTAGTTATTTTCTTCCGGACATTCCTCAGTGCTAACATGGGCATATATGAATCTAGGAGGAGGGATTTTAGTTCTGCCATTCTGTGTGACTTCTTATATACTGATTGGGAAAAATATATTCCATGTAATATGTACAGGATGACTTCAAGCCGGTCCTGAAAGAACTACTGGCAACTCACCCTGGCTTAGAGTTTTTACAAGGGACCCCTGAGTTTCAGGAGAGATATGGTAATTCCTGCTATCTATAGTCCAAGTGAATCAGCAGACAGACTTAATTCTTTACTCCAATTTATTTTATACTTCATAGATGTGCTTTTCCATGCTTTTTTTATTCTTCTATTCCTTGAGAAATGCACATAAGAATAGCAAGCCTTGGTGGTAGAGCAGCATCCTTACATGTTAGGTGTTTACAGCCGATTGATCTTTTAGTAGCCATATTTTAAATTTGATTTTGTGGGCTCTTATATGTTTTTTGCAGAAAGCTTGTCTGTCACATAGACATGGACACATAATATGATACCTTTTCATTTAAAGTAGTTATAGTGGAGCCTGAGAACCTTATCTTTCACTTTGTGGTTCTTGCCATAGGAATTTACGGGCAATTATTCTTTCCCTTAGCTATTGGAAAATGCTGGTAGGCAACAAGTGTTGGTTGCATGAAGTCTGGGGCATTACCAACCATCTCTGAAACTAACTAACTCAATTATCCATTTTGTTTTTAAGATAGATTTGCTGAATGTTTTGGACTGTTGCTAATGTTTGCTGTGTTACATTCATTTCCTTTTTTCTTCAGCGGAGACTGTAATATACAGAATCTTTTACTCCATAAATAGATCTGGGAATGGCCATCTGACTCTGAGAGAGCTCAAACGTGGAAATTTAATTGCTGCATTTCAGCAGTTAGATGAGGAAGAAGATATTAACAAAGTGTTGAGGTAATTATTTATGACATCCTAACAGATTGCCACTGTCTATTCATTTTGTATTACCATATGAGTTCTGAGCAGAACTGAGGTTTTTCATCACACTATTTATCATGATGCAGTTGTGTAGATGATGTTTTTGTACTCCCTCTGTTCCAAATTGTAAGTCATTTTGGCTTTCTTAAATACATAGTTTTTACTATGCATCTAGACATAACACATGTTTTTGTGCATAGTAAAAGCTGTGTACCTAGAAAAGACAAAATAACTTATAATTTTCAACACCGGAACATGTCCAGGGGCCTCCCGAGGCGCCCGGTGCGTAGTGGGGTTCCTGTGCTTCCATTTATTATGTTGTGGATTAATATTTGTTCACACTATTTTTTATGTAGTCTTAACACTTAACAGTATCTTTGTTTCATAATGTTTCAAAAGGCCAAGTTGATAATCTTGGCAAAATCACAATTTGATGCAGATACTTCTCATATGAGCACTTTTTTGTGTAGTCTTAACACTGCAAAGTTTAGTCTTAAATCTTGTCTTTGATGCAGTATTCTTTTTAATGTTTCCCAAATTGTCTTATAATCTTGGCTGTTTCCCAAGATTTGATGCAGATACTTCTCATATGAGCATTTTTATGTGATCTACTGCAAATTCTGGGAACTGGATACAGACCACGATTTTTTGATTGATAAGGAAAATCTCATCAGATATGGAAATCATTCGTTGACCTATAGAATAGTTGATAGAATTTTCACACAGGTTAGTCTATTCCATTTTGGCATTCAAACCTCAGCCTTTTATTACCATAATGTTGTTTGTGTCCTTATATTGTCTCTTTTACTGTTATTAGATCCCAAGGAAATTCACAAGCATGACGGAAGGAAAGATGGGTTATGAAGACTTTGTTTACTTTATACTATCAGAGGAAGACAAGTCATCTGAGCCTAGCCTTGAATACTGGTAAGTGGTAGCTGTGTTATGAATAGTTGTATTTTTTTTTTATAGAACTGTTCCTTTTGTCTTAATGTCATAAAATAATTCCACCTTACAATTTATAATCTTAGGGAGTGTTTGGTTTGAGGAATGAGTTGATCCATTATAATCCTTATTACTTTTTTGTTTGGTTTGTGTAATAGAATGCTTGACCCATCACCATCTCACTCCTCACAAACTAATAATTAGTATATGCATGAGGATTGGTTTTATTCCACCAAAATTCATGGGATGAACTCATGATGCACCAACTCATGTAGTATGAGGTGGTTCCTCAAACGAAACACAATAATGCATAGTGAAAGCATGCAATCCTTTTCCCAAGGCTGGGTCACCCAGCGTATTTTATTTTTTTCATGTCCATGCCCTACTGAATACTCTTAATGTTGGTCTGGTGGACTCACACAATTTTTTTGTGTGTGATTTTGATAGATGTTACTTGGAAGTTGCCAAACATGTACTTCCATTTCCTTTTTTTTTTTTTTAAAAAAAAAGATTCAGCTTTTTTCTTTAGAAAGGTGTTGCTCTTGTATAATATCCTTTTACTTATACACATACTTCATATACATTATTCCGTACTCCTTCAATCTCAAATGTAAGTACATTTTAGACTTTGGCACAAGAATTAAGGTGAGGGGTACAATGACTACATTTTGCCCATTTAGACTCTGTATTGTTGGTTGGACTGATTTGGCATGGGGTCTGATCACAGTGGCAATGAATCACTTTAGGTTGTGTTTGCTTGTGATGTGCTGGTATCAAGGTGCCATTCAAACGAATACTGGCTTAGTAGAATCATGACTATGCTACCCATCCAGTGGGGGACCAGATAATCTACAGATGTGGAGTGAACCAAACAAATCATGTAGTCACTTATTCCATTTCAGATACCACTGCAACCTGATTCCTTCACCTTTGTATTACCTATCCTATAACCAAACAGCACCTAAGATGAGTAGCAAGTGTATTGCATTGATCAGTGTGCATTTAGGTAGGGGTAGACATGGAAGAATGAAGCAAAAAGGTGCATCGGAGTTATCATGGACTTATATTTGTTGCATGATGCATTTGAGAGATGGCTGAATGGACATATATATATTTGGTATTAGAGGGATTGTTGTGACCTGTTAGCTTATTCTATCTTCGCTGTGCCCATTGTATAAACTCAAGTTGTAGTTGTATTTTTATTGAAATATTGTAATTGTCCATTATTGAAATATGGGAAACAACTTTTGCAGGTTTAAGTGCATCGATCTTGATGGTAATGGTATTTTAACTTCCAATGAAATGCAATTTTTTATGAGGAGCAATTGCACCGAATGGAGTGCATGGCACAGGAACCTGTGCTTTTGAGGACATATTATGCCAGATGATTGATATGATCGGACCAGAGGTAGATTCTCATACATATTCCGCAAACATTTTATCTGGGCTTGATAAATATTTTCCTTTCTACAGAATGAGAGCTATTTTACTCTACGGGATTTGAAACGGTGTAAACTCTCAGGAAATATATTCAATATTCTTTTCAATCTCAACAAGTTCATGGCATTTGAAACTCGTGATCCATTCCTCATTCGCCAGGTGATTATAACCGTTAATAAACTTTAGTGTTGCTGCCAAGATTAAGTTAAATAATTGGATAATGCTTAATTGCAGGAACGTGAAAATCCAACTCTAACTGAGTGGGACCGGTTTATGATAGAGAATATATTAGATTATCCATGGAAGAAGATGGTGAGGATGCTTCAAATGGAAGTGGTGATGTTTGGGATGAATCACTTGAGGCTCCATTCTGAGTGATGTAAGTGTTACTAAATATTGTGCAATGAATCTAGTAACACATGATAAGATAGCTAAATTAGTTTTTTAAGGCTAACACCATGGAGTGATACACCATAAATTTGCAGAGTATAGAGGACAGCCTTATTTCTTTTGTGTATTGGGCATATATATTTATGCAATGGAGGGAATATTGCTATCTACTTTCTCTTGCAATTAAACCCTGACCTGCTCATGTCTTCTGTACTCCCTTAGACTTCACAATAATAGGGTTTAAGACCAGATATAGCATGGAGTTTTGGGGGTTTTAAACTAGAACTGTCACCCAACGGTTTGCTGGTTGAATACAAATCTGAGATTTTTTTTTTAAGTATAAATATACTTGTCATGTTCCTACTAGTATTTATTATTATTATTTTTCGGTTTACAGGTCTTGCTGCATGAATTTGGTTGGACATGGATGATTATGGTTGTGAAGCGGAAGAATTGTAAAGTTGGTGGCTACCTGTGGAGGCCATTGTAGGCTCACAGCAGATTCAGTAACACCAAAGACTACTTACAAGTTTTACTGTGCAGATCTGATTCGATATTTGTCAGTTATCCTGTTGTGCAAACATTTTTGCTTGGCTGGAAAATTGGGGAGGGAGGTTGGTGGGCACCCTGCAATATCAAGGCAACAACCTCAGCAGTCACAAATGATACTATAGTGAAGGATCCTTCCTGCTCGACTAGTTCCATTTGTGTTCTGATTGGTCCTTAGGGGATATCTGTTAATTCAATTGTTATGCGCAAATTTTGGAGCTGAGCTGTTAATGTTTGGCTGCCATTTTCTTTGTTAATCTTGGAAGCGGGCTAGCAATTCCATCACAACTAAGATCGTGGCATGTAGCTTTCAGGTTCTGCTTTCTCATCAGCATGGTGTTTTGTAGTTCTTGGTTTCTTGCCGTTCTTGGTGCATCTTGGGAGGAATGATCGAGACCTTGGAGCATGGATACTATTGTCATTTTGTAACATTACCGTGAAGCTGTGGATTGGGTGCATAGTAACACAAAGGTAGATAACAATGGCAATCCAATTTTTGTTAAGGTGTAAATTCAGAGAATGTTTTAGGTTGCAAGAACTATTCGTTAGATCTCTTCCTTGAAAGTGCTTTGCCTATTGAGCTGCTTATATCTCGTGATGCGCTGAAACTAACTTCATATGTGTATTCTTGGTCTCTTCTCCCTTTAATTTTTAAAGATAATGTTTTCATGGCAAAATTTTTCATTTGTTGGTTCAGTTCTGTCTATTTTTGTGCAGTAACATATACACTTCCGAAGGAACGGCACTTAATGGAGTGTTTGGTTTGGAAAACCAACCCATTCCATTGTGGGTTTATTTTTCAAATTTGGGGAAATAATTTTGTTTGTCATACTAGTACCAATTACTAGCTTATGAGGAACTAGGTGTTGATAGATCGACTTATCTTTTTTTTTCCCCCTCAAATTTCCTTTTCCAAACCAGAGTGGGATGATAATGGACCATTTCATACCATCAACCAAACACTCGTGTCTTACACCGAGCTGCCCGGAGTCTTTAGGGTTGTTTGAATCTGTAGCTTTATCTAAACTGACCTGTTTTTATTGTAATAACTACCACTAAAAATATGTTTGTCTTCCAACAAATTCCCGTATAGGCTAAAAAAAACTTGATGCTCTTTTTACGAAACTACTTTCTCCGTCCCAAAATAGATGACGTTTTTAGGTGTTCGTGCACAAGTTTAACTCGATTTATAGAAAATATGTATAATATTTATATCTCCAAATAAATTTGTTAAAAAACTAGATCTAAAGATCTTTTCAACAATGCTAATTGTGATACTAATCGATATTATTTACTATTTTTAAAAATTACCGGCAATCGTTTCTCGGGAAGCGAGAACGACATACTTTTTGGGACGGAGGGAGTATCCACTAATTGGGAGCAGCATTGTGCGGAAACTCCTTTGACACGACGTTTTCACGCCACATCCTGCTAAGTACATGAGACTATATCATCTATAATTAATAATCAATGTACCGTGGGCTGTCCATCGAGTCTCATCCATAACTCGAGCTCCTTTTTGGCAGTTATAATTCTACACGCAAGTAGATACAAAGTACATTTTCTTTAAAGGGAGACTTACTTGCTTTTAAGAAAGCCAATAACATGTCATTACATATTGGGATTACAAGTTTTAAGGCGATGGCAAAAGAAGAAAACTGTCGGTGTCAAGAATGAACACCAACAAGTAATCGAAAAGAGAGCGCACTTATCTTCCGGATGGTTTCCCAAGTGGACACAACGATGTATACCGGGTTCGGTAAATCACCCTACGCCCAAAGTGAGAGCGAGGCCATGTTACTCGGGAGCTTGTATGGGGGAGTACAAGAGGGGTCGAGAGGGATAGTCTCCCAAGTCTCCTCGTGTGAATCTAGGTTCGGGTTTGAGGTTGTTTCTCACACGTGGAGTTAGAGTGGGTGGTAGACGCACACACACGTGTTCGCTTGCCCAAGTCCTCCCTTTTATAGTTCGAAGGGAGGCTCACGTGAAAGGCAAGCCCGTGGGGAACCGAGAAATCGTGATGAGTAAGGTCTTGACTATTCGAACATGTGTCCAAGGCACTATCGTTGATGTCGCATTTTCCTTCCATAAGTCTCCTCCTTGGCGTCGTAGCCCTTCTTCAGTGCACAGGGGCTATACCCGAGGACACCGGGGTAGCATATTTGACGGTGAACGTTGGGGGTCAAAGCTTCAAGTGTAAGGGCGTAGGCTGCACCGGCGCCGAGCATGCAGGGTTGATTCCTGATGCACCCGGTCCTTTCTGCAAAAAGCGGCCGGAACGACGCCTTATGGTACGCCGGCCACGGTGTCGGTACGAGCAAGGCTTCCTTCCCCATGCTCCCCTCGTTCCGCCAAGGCGACCGGGCGGTGGGGGAGGTACGGCCCGGCGCCCCGGCGGAGACGCCACACGGGCCGCCGCTCGCATCGCATGGTATAGGGGCCAGACCGTATTTGTCGTTGAGGCGTGGGTGCAACGCAAGACTCACGGGTTACTTGGGGGTCCCATTTCCCACTGTTCAGATGTGGGGGTGACGGTGTGTCCCCGTGCCTGCCACGGAACCGTGCAGATTCCATTGTACGGTTCACACGCACGATGGTTCTGCATGGTACGCCCTGGCTTTTGTTCACAGGTGGCGGGTGTCGACCTCCCACCCCCTCGGCGGGAGGGGCCTCGGGCGAATCGGAGAACGCCTGAGGGTCGATCTTGAGGTGGTGGCTTCATCCCACGTGCATTGGAAGGCCTTGGTTGGTCGCCACCGGGCCAGAACGTACTTTCCTCCCCGGCACCCGTGGGCCGGGCCGTAAGAGCCCCGCCCCGGCCCGGAGCAGTTTTGTTTTTTTAAGAGCTATTTTTAACCGGGCCCTTAGAGGGCCGTGGTTTTGACCCCGACAAGAGCCCCCAAGCACGGAGTGGAGCCTACGGGTCCTCTTCGTGCCGAGCCGCTTGTCGAAGGAAAAAAAGAGGGTCGACCGAGAGTCAATCCGGGGTGCGCGCAAGCGCACCAACCGGGTGTAACCCCCAGCCTTCTCGCAGGAGTGGTGCACTCCCCGTAGAGGCTCAAATCGCGTCCCGTGGACCTTTCGTAGAATGCCGATGGGTCGGTCCGGGGTCATCACAAAGAATTTGTGTATGGGTACACGCATCAGCCCTCAGCCCCCAAGCCCTTACTAATTTTTTTTTTGTTTGCCGCAGGGTGTTTCGGCTTTGCACGCCCCATTTCGCGCCCGAGGCGGTGGAGTCCGGAGGCTTCAAGTGGGACGATGAAAATCGCCTTGGGCGCACGACGCCGGCGGTTTTCTCTTCCGCCGCCCGCCACTAATGCCATGAACAGGTAGTGGGCGACGGAACGCCAAGGGGCGTTTTCTCGTGATCCAATCCCGGCCGGCCACCTATTAAAGGAGGAGAGGGGTGGGACGAGTGGAGTCGCCACCCGGCCTCTCCATCTCCGCCTCCGAGCTCCGGGTCTCTAGCCCTTTCTTTCTTTCCTCTTCCCTTCCACCGCCAAGCCAGCAGCAGAGAGAGGGTATGGACCGCTGGAAGCGCCCGGAGGGGGCTCGCCGGAGGAGCCGCCTCGGGCCGCCGCCGCCGCATTCCGGTAAGTCCAATGGGGCCGGCCGAGAAGAGGGTTTTCTTCCTTAAGCGAGCCCCGATCAAAGAGGGTTTTTGACCGGTTTCGAATCTTTGTCCCTCGCAGGTGCTTTCCAAATAAGTGCCCATTCCTTGCCATCTCCTTCGACGGGTGGCGCCGCGAGCGCCAAGGGGTCCAGCGAGGGAGCCAGGGCCGGGCCGGAGCCGGGTCCGGGCGGACGAGCCCAGTGCCCGCCTCAACGCTGTTCTCGCAAGGCCACCCGCACGGGAGGAGGAGGCGCACGACGCCCGGGCCAACTCCTGGAGGAGGCCGACAGCGCGTGGGCGGAGCCGGAGTCCGAGCCTGTGCCATGCGCCCGGCGGTCGAGGCCATCGTGGCCTATGTCCGGCTCCCGGGGCACTTGACGGAGCGGCCGAAAGTTGTGCTTGGTCGCATCTGCGACTGGTGTCCCACGGCGTCCCGCGGGGGCAATGCCCGCGGCCGGCGGTGGCGCACCGCCGCTTCCTCGGCCGACACCTCCTCCGACTACATCGAGGCTCTCCGAGGGTGAGCGCATCGTGGACCTGGAGCACTTAGTGCGCCAGTACCTGGACACCGCCGACGCCGGCCGTGGAGGAGGTGCCGGTGGATGAGGTGATCCGCGACGCGCCTTGAGGCGCCGCGGGCCTCCCCTAGTCGGGCGTGGTTGCCGCGACGCCAACCCAAATGGGCACCCATGGGTTGATCTCCATGGTCTTCTTGAGGACATGTAGCCGCACGTGGGCGGGGGTTCCTCGCGGCGCCTAGGATCTGTGCTCGGGTTGATCTCCATGGTGCTCCACCGCTTGCCGGGCGCCGGGCGGTAGTCGAGATTAGGAGTGTCATGCCGATGGGCTTTTTGCATAGCGCCGCCAAGACGGCTTTTTGTGCTTCGGGGCACCAGCTTGGCGTTCTTTTGACTCTTAATCTGTAATCAGCAATTTGGACAATGCCCATTCTAGATTATCTGTCATGAGCGTCTGCGCTTGTCACCTGCGTTTTCATTCTTATCGATCTTGGCGGTGTTCGTGCCGCCGGGCGAGTAGACCGTATCGAGTCTTTGCTAGGATTTTCTTGCTCATCGAAGAGCCATGGCGCCGGATTTTGTTAGGATTTTTCGCAGAGTTCGAAACGACAAAACGCCCCCGGATTCCTTTCCGACCCCAAGCAGCCATGATTACGGCTACTGCCGTCAGCCTCGCCCGTAGGCGCTGCCGCCTGCGCCCCTCCAAAGCTAGCCAACGTGGAGCCTCGAAATCACCCGGGATCGCGGCCGTGACGGGCTACACAGACTATGATGGGTCTGACGGAACCGCCAAGACGCTGTGGGCTGACAACCGTGCACCACCGAAAGTGGAGTTAATGCGCCGTGAGGTGTGCTCCCCGCCTATCCACCTTTTTGGTGGGCCCGGCCACGCCATCCACGACCTGAAGGGCGGCCGAACGGGCGGTTTCCCCCTTTAAAGACGCTGGGGAGGGGAGAGAGTCTCCCCGCCGCATTTTGCGCCTTCAATCCAAAGCCGAGAAAAAAGCCCCCGAGCCTTTCCCTCCGCTTCATGCTTTTTTCCGCCGCCACCGCCGACCCGCTTTCCACCTCCCCCACAATCCGGCCGCCGTCATGATGGCAGTGGAGACGCGCTCCCGTGGCCAAGCAAAGACCGTGGCGATGCCGGGATGGAGCGCCTTGTGGCGAGGGGCGTTCTCCGCCGCCGATGGAGGCGAAGGAGTGGATCATACCGCTCGAGGATGATTCCCCTCGGCCGATGGGGTACATCGCCTCGTTCACGGCCTTCCACGAGCGGGGACTTGGTGTTCCCTGCTCATGACTTTGTGCGCTGGATGCTTTTTCACTTCAGCGCCGAAGCCCACCACCCGAATCCAAACGGGATTCTCGCACATGGCGGTGTTCGTCATGTGGTGAGGGGTACTTGGGGATTCCTCCCCATTACGGCCTCTGGAAGTACTTCTTCGCCGCGCAGCTGCAGAAACGATGGGCGAAGGAGAGAGATGGGCTGCCGGAGCGCGTGCTTCCTGCAGGGTGCGCTGGCATCGCTGTCCGCAGGGAGCGCGTGAAGCACTACGTGATCTGAAGATGTCCACGCCAAACCGCGGGTGGCACTCGGGTGGTTCTACCTCAAGAACTCCGAGACGGCGCCACTCCCCGATTTTTCCCTGTTGCTTCGAGAACGCCCACAACGGTGGGGCCACGGGTGAACGACAAGGAAATCGAGAAGCTCGAGCACCACTTGAGGCCATCAGATTCTGCAGGGCCGCGGCCTTACCGGGGTGGGCATAGTGGATGCCTGGCTCCGGCAAGGGGTGGCACCGTTGATGTCGCACCGCCTCCGGATGTGGGAGATGGTTCCCGGTGCAGAGCTCGCCGGCACCGTGCTCCGGGCGGCCCACTTTCAGCTTCCACAGCTACGAGGCGCCCGAACCTCGCCGGCGCCCCCGGGCGACGCCCCGGCTTGGTTCCTTTGGAGTCGCCGTGCCGCCAATTTCGATGAAGCGGACGCCGGCCCGTGAACTTCGTAAGCACGTTGTTGTTTAATTTTTATTTCTTTTGCATTCTTTGCTGACTCGCCACCACCGGACCAGCCCCAACCTTCCCCCCCGAAGGAGGATCCGTCCCCCTTTCCCCGCACAAAGCCGCGGGGGCGGCGAATGTGGCCATCTTTCGAGGCTCGCCACACTCAAAAGGAGAGGCGAAAGGCGAGGAAGGCGGAGAACCGCCCGAGAGGAACGGACCTGACCCTCTCACGTATTCGGATGAAGGGGAGTTCAAAGATCCGGTCCAACGGGTTCACCTGTGGCTTCGCCGACCCTTCCCCGGAAGGCGAGAGCAATAAGCAGTTGGCTGCCTCAGCAGCCCCGCCCCGGCGACGGGAGGGGGGAGAAGGAGAAACAAGCCGGGACGAGCCCCGTGATCTTGACGAGATGGCCCGCACCGGGGGGGCCGTGCTCGTGATGGGGTCCTGTGGTCCATCCCTAGAGCCGAGCCAGCGATGGCTCCCTGAGGGGGAGAGTCGATCGTTCGACCCCTCGCCGATGCTGCGCGCCTGGGCCACGGAGGGAGGCGGGGTCGGCGCACCCCGATCCTTCTCCCGTTGTGCCAGCCGCCAGCCGAGGGTGCAGGTCGGTGAAGGCGCCGCAACCTCGCCACGAAGCGGGACAGTTTGGCCACGACAAAGTAACAAAGGCCAAGGACAAGGGGAAACGCCCCTGTCCCCGACTCCGCGGAGACGGCGTGTCGATGGGGCCGGTCCCCTTAAAATGCCGTGCCCGCCCTGTGAGGTAAGCTTCCAACCGGGTTCTCTGCCTCACACGTGCAAGTTTGATTTTGATCACGCCCCTTTCTCCTATTGTAGTCGAGTCCGACTCCTGGGCGGCTCGCATTTGTGCCTAAGAAGGCGCTGAAGAAACGGGCAGGAGGCCGGCGGGGTCGCATCCCAGCCCTTGTCCGCTAGCGGGGGCCCGCTGGTGCCCCTCGACACAAGGCCCGCTGGATGGGAGCTTCGGGGCCCGAGCCTCCCGAATGCGCCGTGTCTCCTACCTACCGACGACGAAGTGCACGATACCATGAGAGACAAGGCGGGCGACCGGGCACCACGCCTCTCCGCACTCGGGTTAACCAGCAACGCGCCGGCCGCCTCTGGCATGAGCCGCCAGACGGCGGGTTGGAGGCCCGGGTTCCTCCCCTGCCTTCCGGGGGAATCCCTACCGAATTCCTCCGACCCCCACAATCCGGGAAGCAGAGCCCCTAGTGGTCGACGATCGCGCCGAGAGGGAGGTCCTTGCCTCCTTCGAGTCCTTGATGGCGGCTATGAGTCGTGATGTCACCGCCATGACGGCGAGGCTTAGGCAAGCGCCGCCGCCAACTGTGTATTTTAGCTTGCGCTTTTCCCTTGTAGGTCTTGAGGTCCTCAACTCACCTCCGAAGTTGTTCCTTGGTCAGCGCCACCGCGAATCGGCCGGGTGAAGTCTCGGCTCAGACAAGAAGACCCTCGATGGGAGGAGGTGACGGGACGATCTAGGACCCGCATGATCCGGGCCGAGGGACGCCATTCACGACGCCGTGTCGGTGGGAGGAGAGGTACCGACCTCCCCGCGCAGTAAGAGGTGGATGACGCCGAGGCGAGGCGCGTCCAGAAGATCTTGCGCGACGCCCGCCCACATCTAGGGAGTCGCCCAGAGTCGAGCAATCGGCGGGCCGGCCGCTTTCGTGCGCAGTAGATTCGACCACGAGCGCGCCGAGGCGCAACGGCTTCGCCGTGAACGCGACAAATGCCTGTGAGTCCGAGACCCGCCTCCCGAAGGAGCGGAACGCGCTCCGAGATGAGGTCGCCGACCTTAAGGGCGAGCTGGAGCGGGAGCGCCGCCGAAAGATGGAAGCTGAGAACGCGGCTCAGCTGATGTCTAAGGAGGTGGCGACCCTTCGGGGGTCTATCTCCTAGCCGCAATGCTGTAACGCTGGCTTACATACAGCGGTTGACAGTGCTCTTGGCGGCTTGGGCGTTGCTCCTGCTCCGGACGGCTTCCTCGTCACACGAGTGTCTCTGCTGCCCAGGCACGTTGGGCACTTGGAGCGCGGCGCCCTGAGGACCGGGATCCAAGAGTCATTTGCCATCGCGCACTCCCACTACGGGAGAAGCTTCGACCTCGACGGCCTTAGCGAGGGATACTTCGGGGAGACCTCCGAGGCGGAGATCGTGGCTTTCCGAGAGCTGGTGGCGAACAGCGCTGAAGTCCTTGCAGAACGGCTGGCGGACCTGGTGCACCCTCAACGGGAGTAAAAACATTTGTTTGCATTTGACAGCGGGCTCCTTGTGCCCAAAGACTATTAGTAGTTATTTGTAATAATAACTATTTCATTTCATTTTTAGCTTGAACTAATCCTTTTGCAAAAAATTTTTTGAGATTGGATTGCTTTGGTCTTGGACACCTGCCGGTGGTATGTATGCCGCCATCCCTGGTCACGACATTTTGGTGTCGAAGACTACAAACCCCGCCTTTCGAGGCTTTCTTAACTTAGGGATGTATTAAGTCGGCCGCTTTCTGTCATAACCGTCGTACCTTTAGGGAGTATTTTGGTGTTCGAGGAGGCTAGCCTGACCCTCACCCGGCTGTGTCGTTAGCCGCTGGGGCGTTTGACAATGCAACCAGACGGTTTTTGGGTGCTAGGACCACTTCTACGCCAACCGTATCCTTAGAGCAAGACAATCATGATAGAATCTGGGGCCAGACATGTTGCTTTTTCTTTACTTAACAAAGGAACATGAGTCGACTTCAGGAGTCGAGGCTTTTTTCTTATAGAAAACTTCCAAATTAAGCATTTAGTCATCGAAAGCGGAAAAGCATTGATACAAAATGAAGTACATAATATGAAATGTAAAAAGAAAATCTTCGTGGATAAAAGCGACGAAATCGCCGATGTTCCAGCGCTTTTTGACGAGCTGCCCCTTGTCGCCCTTCAGCCTTATAAGCCCATGGTCGGAGGACTTCAGCAAATGGTGAAGGGACCTTCCCATGGCGGGTGAGCTTGTGACGCCCCTTGTTGTCCCGCCGGCCGTAGGACAAGGTCGCCAACGCAAATGCCCGCCCGCACTGGCCGGCCGTGATGCCGACGTAAGGATTGTAAATACTTGGCGTAGTGCAGCAAACGCGACGTCGCTGCTTCGCCGAGTTGGTCCATGGCGCCCTCCAAGTAAGTCCGGGCCGCAGTGCTCGCTGTAGGGCCCGACGCATGGGGGACCCGCATTTAGGTCCATGGGTAAGACCGCTTCCGCCCCGTAGACCATGTAGAATGGGGTATGTCCCGTTGCTCTGCTCGAGTCGCTCTCAAACTCCACAAGCATCATTGGAGCTCAGCGAGCCATCGCCGGCCGAATCGATTGAGACGGTTAAAAATCCGAGATTTCAGACCTTGGAGAATCATGCCATTGGCCCGCTCTACCTACCCGTTAGTGCGGGGGCGCGACGGATGCCTAGTCGACACGATATTGAATTGCCACAAAACACCAGAACTTCTTCCTAGTGAACTGTGGTTCCATTGTCCGTGATGATCGAGTTGGGCACGCCGAAACGGTAAATGATGTCTGTGGAAGAAAAGCACGCTTTGGTCGACTTAATGGTTGCGAGGGGTCGAGCCTCGATCCACTTCGTGAACTTGTCAATCACAACCAAAACGTGGGTGAAGCCCCCCGGCGCCTTTAGAGGGCCGACTGCATCCAAACCCCTGCACTACCTAATGGCCACGTGAGGGGGATCGCTTGCGTGGCCTCGTGCCGGCAAGTGCGTCCGCTTGGCATAATACTCGCATCCTTCGCAGAACGGACAATCTTTGTTGTGTCGCCTACCGCCGTGGCCAAGAAACCCCCTCGGCGGTAGGCCTTAGCCACGATCGCTCGTGGTGCAAAGATGGTGTCCACGCACGCCGCATGTATGTCTTTCAGCAGGGCATACCCGTGGGCAGCAGCAATGCATCGATGCAGGACACCTGAGTGTCCCTTTTTGTATAGTTCGCCGTTGATAATGGTGAACGATTTGGCCCGACAAGCCAATCGCCGTGCCTCAGTCCTGTCTGTAGGCAAGACCTCTCGGATAAGGCAATCGAGGTACGACTTTCTCCAATCGCTTCAAAGTTCGGAAACTGAACCGCCTCCTCATCCACCTGTGTTACTATAAAAAATAGCAAGTTCGGGAGGGAGGGGTCGTCCCTTTGGGTCGACGAACCGCCCGGGGTCGGAGGAGGCGGGGTCGGCTTCCTGGCCGGCCGAAGTTGCCTCGGGATCGAGAAGGAGGGGTCGATTCCTCCTTTGCCGTATTTCACCGATGGTCGGGCGAGGTCCCCGGCGAATATCCCGCTAGGGAGGGGCTCTCGCTTAGAGGCCATTTTAGCCGAGCATCCGCTTCCTCATTGTCCCGTCAAGGACATGACAGAGCTCAAGGCCATCAAAGCACTCCGAGATTGCGCACCTCCCCGCAAAGATGCCGCCATCTTTGGGTCATGACACCTCGACTCTTCATGACCGGGTCGACGACAAGCCGCGAATCACCACGGATCTCAAGGCATTTTATGCCGAAGTTCTTTGGCTATGCGCGCAAGCCGCTTACCAAGGCCTCATACTCCGCGACGTTGTTGAAGGCTTTGAAGTAGAGTCGAAGGGCACACTTCATCCTGACCCCGAGAGGGGAGATGAAGACTAGCCCGGCCCCGGCCCCGCCATTAACGAGCCGCCGAAGAAAAAGCTTCCAACATTCATGCCGGATGGGAGCCGGGGGTAGTTGGACTTCGTCCCACTCCGCAACGAAATCAACTGCACCGGCGACTTTGATCGCCGCACGAGTCGCATAGGTAATTTCGTAGCCCATTAGCTCGAGCGCCCACTTGGCTATCCGACCCGTGGCTTCGTGGTTCTCAATGACTTCCCCTGGGGGGAAAGACGATACCACGGTGATGTGGTGTGCCTCAAAATAGTGCCTAAGCTTCCTTTTTGTGATGAGGAGGGCGTATGCCAACTTCCTCGATCAAGGATAGCGGGTCTTAGTATCGGATAGGACCTCGCTAATGAAATAGACCGGGCGTTGCACTTTCGTGAGAGCGTCCCTTTCTCGCTTCGCTCTACGACGAATGTGGTGCTAACCACTTGAGTGGTTGCAGCAATGTAGAGAAGCAAGGGTTCCTCCTTCAAGTGGGCGGAGTAAGAATCGGGGACTGGTTAATGCCTTTGAGCTTATCTAACGCCTTCTTGAGCCTCATCACCCACGTGAACTCGATCCGCTTTTTGAGGAGCCGCATGTAAAGGGCGCACCCCATTCACCTAGACGTGATATGAACCGACCGAGCGCGGCGAGGCACCCCGCTGAAAGCCCTAGTTTGGTTTTGGCTAATTGATGAAACCTAGACTAACCCTATTGCTAAGTGTATAGCATTGGAGAAAGGGGAGGTCCAAGCCAAGTGGTGGAATGGTGATCAAGGTGATGGTGGAGACCAAAGATGATCAAGTGCCACCCTTGGAGATGAAGGAAGATGAGGAGCAAGATGGAATACTAGAGGCAAAGGTATATGCTAGGGCATTTCCATTTTGCCTACCATAGGTGAGTAGAGAAGTTGATGATCGGATTTAGGATTGATAACCGCATTATTAAGAGGGGCAATGTCACGCAATATCGGTTATCTAAGTGCCACTAGGTGAGCAATGACTTTGCATGAGCATTACGGACCTAGTGAGCCAAACAATCTCTTGCAAAATTTATTTAAAA